>PVIU01002526.1:0-171764 GCA_004026605.1 Ondatra zibethicus | reverse complement strand
TGTGTGTGTGTGTGTGTGTGTGTGTGTGTGTGTGTGTGTGTGTGTGTGTGTGTGTGTGTGTGTGTATTATATATCACGGCATTCAGTTTAATGTTTTTATGGAACTCCTGAGTGTGCAAATGAGTGGGTCTCTGATTCCTGTGCCGTCTCTTGAATTCTTTTCCATCTGCTGCTTGTCTTGTCCATCTTCAATGTGGAGTTTTTTTCTTACTATAATTTGTTATTTTTTAAAAACTGAATGAAAACCTAGATACGAGGGTAAAGGTTAACAACTGAACTGTCATTTATACCTTCTGGGAAAGGGAAAATCAGATTTCTTCAATAGAAGGACAGTGGGAATAGCAATCACTCCAGGCAGGCCTTATGTTCAGGAGTCGTTGGCCAACAAAAAGTGGACTCCACAGAGCTATGTGTGTGCGTGCTTTTATTTAATTACAGTTTGGTGGTTTCTTATTTTGTTGTTTCTTTTTGGGTGTGGCTTTATTTTGTTTTTTTTTTGTTGTTGTTGTTTTGGGAGGATTATGATTTGGGCGTTTTGTTGTTTTTTGAGAAAGAACTTAAAGTTGTATGAGTATGGGTGGGAGAAGATATAGAAGGGCTTGGGGATAGAGAGAATATGATAAGATTGTATTTAAATTTCAAAATTGTTTTAAATACTAAGAATTTAATTTAAAAGGAAAAAAGTTTGTTCAGAGAAAAGAATGCTTCGAGATGTTTTCTAGACTCTTAGTTGAACTCTTAGTTCAACAGTGAGTTGGGCAGGAAAGAGAGGGATCAAGAGTACTTACCGCTCTGCAGAGGGCCTGGGATTGGATGGCTCACAAACACCAGGCACACATGTAGTGAACATACATGCATACATGCAAGTAAACATTCGAACACATGAAATAAAAATAAATAATAATTTTTTTAATGTGTTGGGAAGATGTGCTTTGGGGCCTGTGCCTTAAAGTTACAGTCTTTTCATGGAACATTGACCCTAAACAGGGTTGAAAGATTGTAAGAGTCAGGGGTTGCGGTGAAACAGTGTCTTCTGGTTGTGACTGAACCTTTGTTTTCATGAACTCAGTCGATGTGGTTCCTGCACAAGACTGGAAGGAACGAGAGCAAGAAGACAGCTAGTTCATCAGTGTGGATGGGAGGACTCAGTCTCACCTCACCAGTGTGGATGACTGAGGGAGGCGCTATTAGCAGTTGATAACTACTGTGGTAGGGTCAGTTTTCTTTGAGTATTTGGCTCTGGTATGTTCCAGTGGCTGGCCCTGCACACATGCACATCACACAGGCAGCTAATTTGATTTAGTAGATTAAAAATTAGAACTTAAAAGATGGGAGTGGGGATGAAGTGGGGGAGGTCTTAGAGAAGTTGGAAAGAGGAACAGGGGTGGGTATGATCAAGATATATTGTGTACATGCATGAAATTTTCATAGAATAAAAACACACTTTAAAAAATTATAGTCTTTAAGGTAGATGCCCAGTGATGGATATGCTTCCTCTAAGGCATAGCCTAGACAAGTTCAAATGCTTTATTTTAAACTATTCCAAGAGGACATTACTGTCCCAGCCTGGGGCTAGGTAGCAGGTCTGAGTGATGGTGGGTTTCCAGGCTACTCTGGGCCAGGCTATTGAATGAGAGAAAGGAAGAATCTGGCCCTATGAGTGCATACCAAAAAGGGCCTTGCATCTTGGTCATGTGTTATGGTCAGAACTGAACTAAGTTTCTTTGTAGTTCTGCAGTGTCCCCATGTCTCCTGCAGAGTGGGACCTCCTTAGAAGTTCTGGTCCTGGAAGGGAGCTGTCAGGACACCGTAAGAAGTAGGAAGTGGGGTTTGGGCTTGGGCGTGAGGTTCCAAGAAGTAAATAAAAGCAGCTGTTGAAAACAAGCAAAGCTGGGTGTGGTGATGCATTGTGCTAGCACTGGGGGCAGAGGCAGGCAGACCTCTCTTTGAGGCCATCCAGGATTGCATAGCAAGTTCCAGAAGAGCCAGTGCTACAAAATGAGAACCTGTCTCAAACAAAACTAGAAATGAACAGAATATAAGTAGGATAAACAAAAACATGTACTTGTAAGAATGAACTGATTTGAAGTCTAGGAGAGAAATCATACTTACTGGAATTTTAAAGTCAATGAAGGAATTCTGTGTATCCAAACTGGATACAAAGAATAAATTACTGAATTAGCACAGTTTGAAGAGTGTTCATTTATAGACACTGTGAACATCAGCCACTGCTATAAATTTATATAGTTTTAATTGTCAAAGGGAACCTGTTCATTCATTTCATAAATGTTATATTCACTTTGTATCAATCACTGTATTATTAACCTCATTATATATCAGTTATACCAAAACAACCTACATTTATCATCTCACACAGTTCTAAGACTGGGGAATCTGGAGTGTTCCCACTGGTCGTTTTGACTCTAAGGAAACTCAAGGAAGGGAGATTGGAGCCAGGCTGTCTGCTGGGCTTCTGGGCATCCAACAGCTGATTGTGGCTTCTGGGCTCACTCCCTGGGAAGTAGCAGAACTCCTCTGCAGACATTGGCTCTCTGTTGTATTTGGTGGACTCTGCAGTTTTGTTCTGTTGAAGCCTCAGACTGATAGCTGATACATGAGAGAGCAGTCTGCATTACTCAGCCCGCAGGTTTAAATGTTAATCTTGTCCAGAAAGCCCCACATAGAAATACCCAGCATAGTGCTTGATCAAATAGGTGTGAATTCTGTGACCCAGGCATATCCAGTCACCAGTTATAGTCACTGCACACTCTTTGTTAAAAAAGAGTCCCTCCAAAGAGAGGAAGTTGGCTCTGTATCTGAAAAGTAGGAGTCTAGATATGTATTTTTAAACCACTACAAACATTTGGGAGAGTCTAGTGTTCATTGAACAGAAGTTCCAGAAGAAATGAAGTAGGAGTGTCCGAAGTATTATTGGGAGGGAAAATTACTATAAAGCAAGTTTTTTTTTTTAAACAGCCCGGTACTGTAATGAAAACAAATGTGATGTTATCGTTAGTTGGGTGATACGGTTTAACTCGAAGTCAACCTGTCTCATATGGCCTGTCTAGTGTGCAGTCTAAAAATTACTTACAGTTGTCTTACAAGTATTATGTTAGGAACTGGGTATAAAGTCAAGATAATCTTTTGCTTAGCTTTGAAAAATACTCAATAGGATAATAGACTGGAGTCTAATATTTTCTAATGCCTTTCATAATTAGTATTTTAATCTTGTTTTAAGTGATTCTACTTTGTAGGAGGTACTTCATTACCACATTCTTACTGAGTGCTACCTGGAATTTAGCCAGACCTTCACCCCTCCCTCAACTGATCCTTTTCAATTCCTGAACAGAGGGAAGATGTTGATTGGGGTTTCTGTCCTGCCAGGTTCCCGCAATCATAAAGTCCCAAAGAAATCACACAGAGGTCTACATTAACTATAAACTGATTGGCCCATTAGCTCAGGCTTCTTATTAACTCTTATAGTGTATATTAGCCCATTAGTCTAGTATATGTTAGCCACATGGCTCAGTACCTTTTTCAGCGAGGCAGTCACATCTTGCTTCTTCTGTAGTCGGGTCAGGGACTTCAGAAGAATGGGCTTCCTCCTTCCCAGAATTCTCCTGTTCTTATTGACCTGCCTCTACTTCCTGTCTGGATGTCCCACCTATACTTCCTGCCTGGCTACTGGCCAATCAGTATTTATTTAAAATATAATTGACAGAATACAGATCATTCTCCCACACCAGGAAGACTTAATAATTTGTTAATATATTAAATATGTCACAGAAAAGAATTTAGTTTAAATGTTTAGAAAGAAAGTTTGTCATGCATATTTGAATAGTTTTCTTCTAAGAGAAACTAACCATCTTTTGCCTTTTTTGTTGTTGTTATTTTTTTTTACCATTTTCTGTGGTAGACATGTTATGAAATGAGTTGGCACCTTAAATGTATTATTAGGGGCTGGCAGTATGGCTCAGTGGGTAAGAGTGCTTGACATATGAGGACTCAAATCAAACCTCTGTACCCATGTGAAAAGAAAATAATGGCTGACATGTGCCTGGATGGAACCCAGCACTGGGGTAGAGAAAAGAGAACCAGGCAGGCACAAGCTCCTGGCCAGCTAGTCTACCTGAAACGGTGGGCTTCTGTTCAATGACAGACCCTTTCTCAAGGATAAGGCGGAGAGCGGGGACAGAAGAAGAAAGCAGACATCCTTCTCTGGCCTCAGAATGTACATTGGTGGGCACAGGTGCACACACATGCACACACACACACACACACACACACACACACACACACACACACACACTAAAATCTGCAAACTGTCTTTTACTTCTGACCATACAACAGTCTAGCATGCTTGTGGATGTTTAATGGTCAGACATTTTCACTGCAGACAGTGAATGGACAGACGGGATTAAATGGCAGGAACATGACTAGAAAGTGCATGTTAGGTATGTTTCCGTCAGCATCTGCTACTGACAGGTGCTCAATGGTTGTTGGTATCCTTGTCAGCAGAGAGAATCCTTTGACATTAAAGTCACCAGCTCAGTCCTGATTTGGGGTGACTCTATTGGCAGTTCCATCAGACTACAGCTGATCGGTGAATGTCAGAGCTGCAGCTGCTCTTCAGGAGTGTCACCAGCCCCCTGCGGGGCTGGCTGCTTCCCCTCCCTCCCTCCCTCCCTTCCTTCTTCCCTCCATCCCTTTCTCCCTCCCTCTGTCACTCTCTTGCTTTTGCTCTATTGCTTTCCCACTCTAGCTCTAGCTCTCTCATTCCTCGTAAGCAGACTCCAAGTGCTTACCTGAGAAACAAACTGATAGGCCATGGGGAATATAGAGTATGTAAAGCCATACTAAGTGATGACTTACAGGAGACTGCTAATAATTACCTCGAAACCAAGCCAGTCAATGGTGGGAGCACCTGGGGACTCATTAAATGGCATCTGTGGACTCTGTAACCTAGGTTTTCATCTGTATTTCAGGAAAGGCAGTGACAGCCTTTAATGTCTAATTGACCTCTTCTCTTTGTTTCACACTCATTCACTTTCTGCCTTTGCCTCTGATGTGGTCCCTGATGGCAGCAAACAGCACTGCTGAGCATCTTGAACTTCTGTGCAGAGCTCCAGCACCTCAGCTTGGGCAGCTGCGTGATGGTAAGTGCTTGAATATTCTCTGTACTGAATGCCTTGTTACCTTTTTGCTCCCAGGGGTGAGGCTTACCTGACCCACCCACCACATACATACCCACATACTTTGTGTCCCACATTCAAACACTTCCCCTCCTCACATTGGAGGCTATGTCTTTGGATCACTCCCTTGGGTGGAGGGAGTGTTGTCTCAGGCTCTTTACCTGTGTGAATCCTTTACAAAAGTGTTGGACAGGTATCACACCCAGGTGTTGGTGGCTTAGTGAGATTTTCACAAAACTCAATTTAAATCCTGCCATTAACTCTTAGAAGTTTGATAGACAATAGGTGTGTTGTTTCCGTGGGCTACTTTACTTCTTTATCAGGCAAAATAAAAAGACTGATGCCTGTATTAGGACTCAGTTGTGTTTTGTTTGTTCTTTTTTAAAAATTTACTAGTCTGAAATTCAGATGCCTGATTCTTAGCTTAGAAAACTTCTGAAGGCCTTCAGCATATAAACTGTAGCTTTATCTGTCCCGGAAGAGGTAATGAGAAAATGTAAATGTGTTTATCTAAACTATGTAGTTAAATGGCTTATAAAGTATTCTGAGACTTAAAGGACAGTTGAACTGTTGGGATCAGTGTGTACACACCTACACAGGCAGAAAAGGAAATGAGTCTTCCTGTGGACCAGCTCATTATGTCTTCTGCTGCCTACAATCAAAGCAGATGTGGATCCCAGACCTGTCCAGCACTGCATCCACTTCGTTTCTGGCCCTCAATAAGCTGGCAGTCAGGGAAATCTGGTATCCTAGGCTTGGATACTAATTGGACTTCTTTGTCATTTAGCAATTGCTTCAAACATGTCCAAAAAGTTGACGATGTAGTCTAGACAAACCTTTTATAATGTGTATGTAAGGTACTTTCACATCTAGACTCAGTGCCTAGGTCTTATTAAAGTGCATGTATGGACCAAAACAGTCCCAGTTCCCAGAGACAATCTTGGGAACCCACTAGATTCTCCTTCTTCAAGTCAGATTCTTACTTTTGTGAGCCATTTCACAGACTTCTTTGGATCTCTTCTGTAGCTATTCTAAAGGAACCCAGTGACCCTTGATGACAGTTTCTGTGACAACAGATCAGCTCCTTTGCTCTTTACATATTGCTAGGCTGCATGACTAAGGTCAGTAAGGATCCTATTTCATTTCACTGAGTATTCTATTCTGTTTGTTATTCCTATCCCTTTCTTAAATTGGAGCATCATTCTCTGGAAAAGCAGGCCTCTGGCCACAGCTTGAGTCAGAATTTTTGTGATTGAGTATATGTATATAGATAAATATTTATAGTTAAAATACTGTATTGTAATTCAGTGTTTCCCCAAATTGATCTGTGGAAAATTACCCCTGAAGAATAGTCAATTATAAAAGTTTACATGTGGTTAGAGTAGAGCAGGGATTCCTGATGAACTTTAGGGGATGACTTTGGTGTCTCTTCCCTTTGGGGTGCTAACATAGCATTGTTACCTACAAAGTTTGCCTTTGCTTAACCCTGCTTTCCAGCTTTCCTCAATACAGAACTCACTTTCCCATACTACATAGATTAGAGCGCAGCACACAATAGCAGTGGGGTCTGTCAGTAAACAGGCTGTTTTCACAATGAAGTGTGTGGTTACCGTGAGATGCTGCTACACCGGCCCATCCTCCTAACATGCCTAGGCCCTCTTCTGGTTGTTAGCAAGCACTCTTTGGAAATCCTGAGTTGTCCTGTAATTTATGAGGACAAAACTATTATTTTGAATAGATAATTAGCTCTTTAAAGTTTTGAGGGTTTGTTTTATTTTTAGTTTTATTTATTTTACATTTTTGCTTATTTCTTTTACATTAGTTTAAATCCCATGGAGCACATGAACTCATGTCCAGCAGCTTTGGCAGGAAGGTTGTTTGCAGAATTTGGCACAAACTGTATTCCTGTTTCCAGATTACTCTGATTTTGCTTGGTTTGCCACCAGGTTTTCTGCTGTTTTGGTCTGGTGTGCATAAGCACACCTCTTTCCCAAGGAGAGCTCAGCTCTATTTTAGGCATAAACAGCATCAGCTCTAGGAATTGTTATCTGCCTCCTTTCCCTTTGGAAATGTGCTTATAGCCAGAACCACATAGAAGCCATGTTCCTAGCATACCTCCAGAGGCTCCAAGATACCATTCATATACAGCCAGCTTTATGTGTTATAATCTATTGTAATAGAAAACAATGGCCATGTAGGTAATAAAGCCTCATAGTAATCTGAAGCTTGCTTTAATAGTTTATTTCAGTCTTTAATCTTTAAAATATTTTGGCAAATTTGCAAGCATATTGATTAAAATTGGGTAAAACCTTCCAATGACTGCTTCTACAAGACTGTTTATTTCTCTTACCTGTAAATGGAGTGTAGGAAGTAAGCAACCCAGTCTGATTTGCCAACTTGATTCCTCATTCCTCTGAGATCTAGACTTTACTCTTGAAGACTACATTGCACATTTGACCTCAGTGTTAGGAATAGGTCTCTGCCCATCCCATTCCCATGCCAAACTGTAAGGAAAGGACAGAGGCACAGTACTCTCCCTTAAGGACTCTTTCTAGAAGTATCATGCCTTTTCAGACTACTTCATACTATCCAGAACTCCATCACATGGTACACTTTATAGCAGGGGAAGCTAAGAAATATAGTCTATGTTCTGAGTAGTCATGAGCAGGCAGAATTCAGAATAAAAGTAAAAACTTCAATGAATGGATTTCTGTCTACTTTCTACCCATTGGGTACCAGAAGAGGAACCATGTGTATAAAGAGAACATACGTAATGCCCTGAGTATACTACATTCATCAGTAGGTTCTATTGCTGTGCTGTCCAGTCTGTTAGCTGATGGCCGGTTGAAAATACATTAGTTTCAAAATTTGTATGATGCAAATGTGAGATACATGCCCGATTTTGAAGGCTTAGTATCAAAAAAATGTGAACTATTGCACTATCTTAATGTTGAAGTGTTAGTTAGGGCTAGAGAAAATGTATTGTTGAAATTAATTTTTTTTTTCTGCTCTGGAAAGGGTGATTAAAAACAGCCTATGTGCTCTTTGCATTATTTGGTGTTTCTTGAAGTAATTTAAAGTTGCCTGGAACCAGCTTGCATTTCCTTAGGTTTCCTGTTAATTGTTTGCCCCTAGTCAAGTTAGCTGTCTTCTTTCTGATAGTTCCTTGGAGACATCTGTCATATTTTTTTTAAAATTAGATAATGAAAGCCAGGCACAGTTATCCATGCCTATAATCCCAGTGCTTGAGAGACTGAGACAGGATGACTGGGAGTTCAAGGCCAGCCTAGTGTAGACAGTGAGACCCTCTGTCCCAATAAATAACTAAATAAAAAAATAGGTGTGCCATACTGAGTGAGATAACCCAGGCCCAGAAAGACAAATATAGTATGTACTTACTAATAAGTGGCTTTTAGACATAAGGCAAAGAAAAACCAGCCAAGAGTTCACAATCCCAGAGAGCCTAGACAACAAAGAGGACCCTAAGAGAGACATGTTGTAATTATTCAGAACTGAGCTTCTCCCCTTAGTCAAGGTAATTCAGCCTGGGGCACAGGTTACCCAAAGCCAGCTAAACTCCAGGGAGAGGTCCTGCTCTCACTCCTAGAATCCTTACTAGGAGACCAAGCTACATGACTGTCACACACCTGTAGAAGGCCTAGGTCAGTCCCATGCAGGCTCCCTCTCTATTGGTCCAGCATCCATGAGCGCAGGTCAGCTGCCTCTGTAGGTCCCCCCCCCCCATCTTAACCTCCCTTTCTTCCATAAGACTCTTGGAGCTCAACATAGTGCTTGTCTGTAGATCTCTGCCTCTGCTTCCATCAGTTACTAGATAGAGTTAGGAAAGTCTCCAGTCTGCTCACCGTAGATCCCTAATTAAGGCACTTTCTCCAGGAGTCTTAGTTGTGGTCATCCTTGTGGGTTCTTGGAGTTTTCCCTGGCACCAGGTTTCTCCCTAACCCCAAAATGCCCAACCCCAATCAAGACGTCTCTTTCATTACCAGAGGTCATTATTAACCAGAGGTTAATGTGGACATCTTACTTTATTTTTGAGTCACAGTCTCTCACTACACCTAGAGCTCACCTGTTTGGCTAAATTATCCGGCCATCGAGCTTCAGTATCCTCCTACTTCTTCTTTCTCCAGTGTTGTGATTATAGGTGTATACTCTACACCTAGGTTTTACATGGTGTTAGGGATCACACTCAGGTCCTCACAATCACATGACAGGCACTTTATCAGATGAGCTAGCTGCCCAGCTCATTACTCATGCTTTGTGAAACACTGGGAGATGTGGGATGAGTAAACAAATGTGTATTAGCAAGGACATAAATGTGTTTACTTGAAAGCAACAATAAGAGATGATTAAGAATGTTCTAAGGAGCAGGACAGTGGTGGCTCATGCCTTTAATCACAGCACTTGGGAGGCAGAGGCAGGCAAATCTCTGAGTTCAAGGCCAGTGTGGTCTACAGAATAAGTTTCTTGACAGTCAGTGCTACACAAGGAAACCCTGTCTCGAAAAAAACGGGGAAAAAAAAGAAGAATGTTTTAAGCTGTTTATATTCCTGCATGTGACATCTAAAGGATTGGAATTGTTTGATTTCCAGATTGAAGATTATGATGTGATAGCCAGCATGATAGGAGCCAAGTGTAAAAACCTCCGAACCCTGGATCTGTGGAGATGCAAGAATTTTACAGAGAACGGGATAGCAGAATTGGCTTCTGGGTGTGTGCTTCTCGAGGAACTGGACCTTGGCTGGTGTCCCACCCTTCAGAGCAGCACTGGGTGCTTTGCCAGACTGGCACGTCAGCTCCCAAACTTGCAGAAACTCTTTCTCACAGCTAACAGGTCTGTGTGTGACACGGACATAGAAGAACTGGCATCGAACTGTACCAGATTACAGCAACTGGACATATTAGGTAAGGGTGCAATATATAAACAGTTTTATGTTTGGATACAAAATGATGGGTTTTGTTATGGGATTTTCATACCCATACACCAATTTACTTTATTCTTACTCATTCTCCTCTCCCCAAAGCCCTTCATTACACCATAGCTCCCTTCCCGGCTCTTACCTTCTCCCAAATTGTACCTGCTTTTACCTTTATGTCAAATGTGTTCCACCACTCTCATTTTTCCTGCTCTCCTCTCTTAAAGTCTCTACTACTCCTTTCACAGTCTCCTTTCTACTGTCATAGGAATTTCTAATTAAACGTACACAAGAATGCATGAATGTAAATCTGATGTACACATGTGAGAGAGAACCTGTAGAATGTAGCTTTTATTTTGTTTAACATAATTATCTTTAAATACTTCCATTTCATGCAAGTGTCATGATTTCATTTTTCTTCATAACTGAATAAAATTACATATGTTTACCAGAATTTCTTCATCCTTTTGTGCATTGATGAACACCTAGGATGCAGTCACTACTGCGAACTGTGCAGCGATAAACATAGATATGAAGGTATCACTCTGGTGTGTTGACTTGAGTCCATCAGATATGTATATAGGAGCAGTGTAGTTGAGTCATGTGTTGCTTCTATTTTTAGCTTTTTAAGGGACCTCAGCACTGACTTTCATAGTGGCTGTAGCAGTTTACAATCTCACCCACAGACTTTCTTTCCCACATCCTCATCAACATTTACTGTCATGTTTTGTCATTTGTTTGCTTGATGGTAACCATTCTTCAGGAGCTGGGGATGGGTTGGACACACTCTCAGAGAAGTTCCCATCTGCATTTCCTTGATGGTTAAAGATGTTTAATACTTTGTCAGGTATGTAGTGGATAACTTTACTTCTTCTTTTGAGACTGTCTGCGCAGTTCATAGGTACACTGACTCTTTAGATGGCTTCCTCTTTTGGTGTTCTTTGCATATTTCTTCATATAGGTTCCACTCTCCTTTCCAGCGTGCAGTTGGCAAGGGGTTTTTTCACCGTTCTGTAAGTTGTCTCTTTAGGGATTATTTTATCTGTTGTGCTGAAGTTTAAATTTCATGTAATCCTGCCTGTCAGTCTTGGGATAATTTTCTGTGATGCAAGTCTTTTCAGAAAGTCCTTGTATATTGAAGTATTTTCCCCTAGCCCTTCCAGAGGCCTTTCACTAAGGTTTTGATCCATTCTGAATTGATTTTTGTAGAGAATAAGAGATAGGAATCTAGTTTCATTCTTTTACAGCTGGGTAGCTAGATTTCCTCGAACCATTGATGAAGAGTGTTCTTTCTCATGTATGTTTTTGACATCTGTGACAAAAAATGTGGATTTATTTAATAAGTATTCTGCCACATTGGTCATTGTCCTGTTTGCTTTTTATTGCTGTGATAAACACTACAATCAAAAACAACTTTGGAGGAAAGGGTGTTTAATCTTGTAACTTATGGATCCCAGTCTGCTGCTGAGGGACGTCAGGGCAGGAATGCATGCGGGAGTGTGGAGGCCTGAACTGGAGCAGAGACTATTGAGGCATGCTGCTTACTTGCTCTTTCCTTGTGGCTTTCTTAGAAAACCCAAGGCCGCCTACCCAGAAGTGGCACTGCCCACAGGGAGCTTGGCCCTTCTCCCAGAGACTTACAAGTTAGTCAGAAGGAGGCAATCCTCAGTTGACATTTCTGCCATCCAGATATGTCTAGGTTTGTGTCAAGTTGACAAAAACCAACACAGTCTGTGCATCTGTTTTTGTACTGGTACTATGCCAGCTTATTACTGTCACTCTATAGTATACAGTTTGAGGTTAGGTACTATGGTACCCGAACATTGCTCTTTTCCTTTCTTAGGACTGCCTGAGCTGTTTTTCAAGGTCCTGGTATGTTGTGCTTTAAGTTGTTTGGTTATAGGAATTTAAGAAAAAAATTTCTTGAGTTCTTCAGTGACTCTGTTCATCACTCAAAAGTATATTGTTCAGTCACCAAGAATTTTTATAGATTCTCTTGCTGTTGATTCCAGTTATTTCACTGTGATGAGGTGGGAAGTTATTTCAAGCCATGGGTATTTGTTAACACTTGCTTTGCCACCTAGAATGTGACTACCTCTACATGATTCCATGAACTGGTGAGAAGACTGTGTATTTCATTGCTTCTGGATGGAAGGGTCTGAAGACATTTGCTAAATCTAATTGATCTGCCAGATAGTTTAACATTGAAATTTCTTTCTTGATTTTTAATTTGGCCTAATTAAAGATAAGAGGGGGATATTGAAGTCACCTAGTATTATTATATGGGTACCTGCCATATTTTCTTATGCCATTAGTGCTTATTTTATGAAATCATAAGTTCTAACATTTGGTACAAATATGTTTGCATATATATTTTTATTGATGTATGTTCATAGTTATTAATATGCAGTGGCCTATATCTATTCTGGCTAGTTTTCATTTGAAGTCTACTTTGTTAGACATCAGAACAGTTATACCAGCTTGATTTTGGCTTTCGTTTGCTTGATAGATTGACTTTTTTCTTCTCGCTCTCAGTCTATGGATGTCTTTCCCATTGAGGGGTGTTTCTTGAGCACAACAGACAGTTGGAGCTAGTGTTTTAGTTTAGTCAGCCAGCAAGTCTATGTCTCTTCATTGGTGAGGCGAGACTAGTTACCTTTAAGGTTATTAGTGAGAGTGTTTACTAAGTCCTGCCATTTGATTAGTTGTCTCCTGGTTGATTGGGTAATTATCTGTTCTTTTCTTTCTCCTCTATTAGTATTGGAGGATTTTATTGCTGTTGGACATGATGAATTCCTTCCACAAATTTGTTACAAAGTCTGCCTCTTTGACCTAAAACCTATTTGTTGACCTTTTGCAAGGAAGCCAAATCAACTTGCCATAAACAGTTGTCCTGATAAGAATGCTTAGTAGGAAGTGTAAGATAGATGGATACATTGGCCTGGGGAGAGAGAGTCAGAGACAGAGACAGAGGGAGAATGTAATGGTGAGTAGAGACAGAGACAGAGGGAGAATGTAATGGTGAGTAGAGCAACCTAACCAAAAGCTTTCCATGCTCTAAACAGCAAGTCTGGGTCCAGTCAGAGCGTAAGATTTACGTGAGTTGTATTCTCCAATTTTATTAAGGACAGAAAATGAATCAGTTTGTAAAATGAATTCAAGTTAGAGTTTAAAAGTTTTTAATGTTAAACTCTTGTTTTAAAAAGAGTCTGCAATCTCTGCCCGTGGCGATTCTAGTTTTTAGGAATTGTTCTACCACAAGAACAATTGGTAATTCTTTAGAATCCTGGAATTCTATGTGTCTTCACTGCATTCATTGGCAAGCAATCCATGCCAGAGGTGCCAGCAGCGCTCCCATAATCGCCCACACATCATCACAGAATACATGAACTCATAGCAAATGAACTGTCTCTGGCAATATGTCAGTACTCATAATAACAGGTCTCAATTTTTATAGAGTACTTGTGTATCCTTTCCTCTTTACCTAATATTCATCAAAGGAAAAACCTGAAGATTTTCAGTATCTGGGTTTGGTTTGGGCTAAAGTTTCTCTATGTCCACGTTTATCATACATTAGTAGATGATGCTTATATTGTTGCATATGACTGATTCTAAGTAGTTTTAAGCAGGGAATCATACATAATTAACACACTTTGAACAAAATGCTTCACTTGTGTTATATTTTACATGATCTAAGGGAGTTGTGTTGTTGTCTTCCGTAGCTAAAGCCCAGCTTTTACTATGAGACAGAACAAAGCCTCAAGCTAGGATGTTGGTTCTGTCGTCAGGACTCTGTGTTTTCGGTTCAGGAGTCTCATGCCCACCAACTTTCCTGGTTCTCTCTCTCTGTCTCTCTCTGTGTGTCTCTGTCTCTCTCTCTCTTTTTCTCTCTCTCTCAAAAGCCAAAGAACAAAACAAAAACAAAATTTAAGACAAATAACCAAACCACTATTAAGACAAAAAACAAACAAAAAAATGAAACCAAACGTCCATGGAGTCTGTTTTGTGTTGGCCATCTGCTCCTTGGCATGATGCCTGCTCTGGACTGTGGTTGATATACCCAATGGATGCTGCGTTAGAGAAAACTGATTTCCTTTGCCAGTAGTTATCAGTTGTACTTAACTTCTTGGTTAAAGTCAGAGCCTGTGTCCTCTTCTCGCTCTTGGTGCTGGACCCCATCGGGCTTGAACCTGTGAAGGTCTTGTGTGTGCTGCCAATCTTTTCCTGTCCTACGTGCTCCTCCTACCCCGTCTCCTGCACTGCCCTAGACCAGTGTTTGTTCACAATGACTTCTGTATATGCTTCCCTCCTGGTGAGACTTGTTCTCTTCTCATAAAAGCTATTCCTGCTTTTCTGTGCACAACCAAACATTGCAGTGCCAGTCCAGCTCTCTGTGTCTTAGGGAACTTGCATATATGGAAAGTAGAGGCTATTCTGAATCCCAGTTCCAGGGGTAGGTAATCTGGGCAGGTTTAACTTGGGGCCAGGTACGAATAGGTGGCAGGAAGTACCGTATAATTAAAGCATGGGAGTCCATGAGAGTAAGGTGTGTGGAAAGGAGTTACATGGAATGAGGTTCGTGTTTTCCTGGTCTGGGATTGTAGATTAGTATAGAGCCCTTGTTCAGTGTACACAAGGCTCTGGATTTGATCCCCAACACTACAGAAAACAAACAAACAAACAAAAAACAAACCTAGATCCTAATGCCTCTGTCAGTAAATGTGCTTATGTATTATGACGGTGATTGTTTTTCCTAGAAAAGCTGTAATTAAAACAGGATGTGTTTTATAAATAGCATCTCATAGACTCCTGTAATATTTGATATTTATTAAGTACCTATCTTGTATTAGATGCTTTTTATAATTTATTAAATTTAGCTTCCAATTGGATATACTATAATCACTCCCAATTTAACACAGGCAGAAATCACTTGTCATCCTTCATCTGTCTTCCAACCACCACTAGAGGACAGTGACTTGTGCTGTGTTTGTTCTATGCCCTGGTCAGTAGCTCCCTAAGGCAGATGCATCACTTTCCCTTCCCAGACCTAAACTAGATGCTCAAGTCGGCTATGGTAGCTGCTGCTCAGCTGTAATCGAAGGGTGAATTATCAGCTTTGCTACATAATGGGCAGCATATGGGTCGCCCATGAGTTAAGTTAGGTGAGATGTGAGTAGCCTTTCTGCACTAGGGCAATGATGCAGGGAAGTGAGGGGACAATGGGACAGTGTTGATGTAGGAATGGTAGAGAGTTGACAAGGTTGAGGTTCTCATTGCCAAATTGTCTGAGAATAGTTTTCTTTTGTTAAGCAAAACCATTTAATATAAAGTATTTTGTTTTTAAAATGCTTTGCTTTAAAAGTTTGCTTATTTTATATAAGCTTATATTTTGTATATTTTCTCTAAGCTTAAAAATAGAGGAACTCATTATTAGCATGTTTTTATAGATACTTTGTTTTCTTAAACAGGAACAAGAATGGTAAGTCCAGCATCGTTGAGAAAGCTCCTGGAGTCTTGCAAAGATCTTTCCCTTCTTGATGTGTCCTTCTGTTCTCAGATTGATAACAGGGCAGTGTTAGAACTCAATGCCAGCTTCCCAAAAGTATTCATAAAAAAGAGCTTTACTCAGTGACTTTATACCTGTTCTGTCATTAAAATCAACATGCTTTGGGGGAGGTTTTATTTGAGAGATGACTTTGGTTTTTTGTTTGTTTTTTTTATAATATTGAGAATGAAGACATTTGTAAAATTTAAATGAAAATGTAAAATTAACCATTAAATCAAGTTAATATATAAAGAATGTTCTTTAGACTATCGCAGGCACTTTTCTTTAGGAATGTGTGACTTGCTGATGTTATTTCCCGTTATGTTGGTCAATGCTATGCTTTAATCCATAATTGTATGTAAAAGGAATATTATGGAAATACTCTAATTTATTTTAAAAGAATACTTTGAACAATAAAATAATCAAAATATTTATGAAAATAAAGTTGATTTTGCACATCTCCTCTTTGTAAAGAGTCTTTATTAAACCTTCTGACCTGGCAAGTGTTTTGTTTGCCAGATACAAAATTGGGAGAGCCAGTTAGTTATGTAGGTGGAGACTGCTCACTCGTTTCCTACCCACCCAGACCCGAAATAATCACACAGAAACCATATTAGTTAAAACACTGCTTGACCTATTAGCTTATGCATATTCCTAGCTAGCTCTTATATTTTAAATTAACCCATTTCTATTAATCTGTGTGTCGCCATGTGGTTGTGGCCTACACAGGGTTCTGTCCAGCCTCCAGCATCTGTCTTCTGCGGAGGCTACATGGTGTCTCTCTGACCCTGACTACTCTCTCTATATGTATCGCTTCCAGCCTGGCTATATTCTGTTAAGCCATTGGCTGAAAGCAGCTTCTTTATCAACCAGTGGTGTTCACAGCATACAGAGGGTAATCCCACATAACAGTTAAAAGTACAGGCACTGAGAATATAGCTCAGAGTCACAGTGCTCACCTAGCACCAAAGCACCAAAAAATTAAGTGAAAAAAATCAATTGGGGAGAGTTGTTTTTGTCCAGACTATTGTTTGTAAATATAGCTAGGTTTTTGTTGTTGTTTGGTTGTTTATTTTGAGACCTGTGTAACCCAGGCTAGCCTCAAATCCAACGTCATAAGGCTTCTTATGAGACTTTTTAAAGCTGATATATTAATTGTTCAGCTGGAAAATTAGTGCCTTTCCCATCTCTGTCTTTATCTTTCTTTAACTGCTGGCTGTAGAAAACCAGAGGCATATCCAAGTACAAGGGGTAAACTGCTAACTGAAGTCATCCTCCAGCTGCTGAGCAGATGCCCTACGATCTGCCCTCGAGGCTTAAGGCTGCTCAGTTACATATATGACAACATATGTGGACTTCACTTTAGGCTGCTCAGTTGCATGTATGACAACATATATGTGAACTTCACTTAAGGCTGCTTCAATTACATGTATAACAACAAATATGTGGACTTCAGTTAAGGCTGCTCAATTACATATATAACAACATATATGTGGACTTCATTTAAGGCTGCTCAGTTACATGTGTGACAACATATATGTGGGTTTCACTTAAGACTGCTCAGTTCCATGTAGGACAACATATACGTGGATTTCATCTATACTTTTTCTATGATTCAAAACTTAAATAATTAGAATTCAGCTGTAGTTCAGGGTCAGGAAGAGAAAGAAAATTTGTTACATAATGAATTGATTGAAATTTCCTCCTTTGATAGACCAAAATGCTGTGTGGCATTCAGGTATGGGGTCCTATTAACCCTGTAGTGTAGCAGAGCTTTCTACTCGATGCAGAAATGCGATATTCCAATACCAATGTGTCCTCCTGCGGTAATCCTGTAGATCTGTACTGTCTGATTATCTGTTTAATTGTATTTTAATTTAAACTGCTGTCTCTCAGTTTGCACTGTCTATACCTCAGTCACTCATTAGGTGAATACAGCTAGCTACTAACTACCATGCTGGACATGGGATGTAGAACATTCTTATCATTGCAGAAAGCTTTTGGATAGCAATAACTGAAAAATTTTCATAGTATAATTCATTTACAAATTTCACCAGTACATATATAAGGGCACTTTTTCTCTCAAAGGTGTTAAACTAGTAAATTTATACATAAGCAAATGGCAGGCATTCAGCATATATTTATTTAACAAGTAATGTATGTATTTTGAGTTGTCACATTTTAAAAGTATGAATATCATACATTACTATTACTGTGTTTATTCTTATTTAGACTATAAAGAATGTAATATGAAATTTAAAGTAGTAAAAGATTAGCACAGTCTGTCCACTGAAAAGAGGGCTGTGAGAATTACCATTCTGATGAGACTGCAGTATGCTCTGCCTGCTCTTCTATTTGATGGAAACAAGCATGGTGGGAACAGGCTTGGTTCGCTCCCATCTTCATACACTGGGGCTTGATTTTTGTCTCTGAATGGATATAAAGATTTCTGACGTTTTATCCAATGAGTAGGAAATGTATAATTGGTTACAAGCTTTGATCTTGATCTAGCAGCTTACCTTCTCTGAACACTTACTTTGTGCCAAGCACTGATATGAGGTTTGCATTTACTTACTCACTTCATGCTTACACTAACACTGTAAAATTGATGCTGTCACTTGCCCTTATCTACAAATGAGGAAACTGTAGCAGAAGAGGCTTGAGGAGTGATGATGATCAGCTTGTGACAAAGTCAGCATGAAAGTCAGGGCATTTAACCTGTGCTTTGTAAGTGTGGCTTCTGTTCTGGAACAGAGAGGCCAGGAAACGTGTCGTAGGGCTACACAGCGACTTTGAGGCTTTGGTAGCTAAGAGGCAAAATTGAAAACTTTTTTGCAACATGACTCTACTAATTGGAAGAATGAAATACATTATGGGAAGATTTTACTTAATTGTGCCCTAACATCAAAATTAATTACAGGAACTAGGGATAGTAGTTCAGTAGAAAAGAGCTTGCCTACCACGTGTGTGCTCCTGTATTCAATCTCCAGCACATATACACCATCCACACCCAGAAACACAAACCCCTTAGTGCTGACACTGGTCTATAATGAGTTGGCATGAGAGAGAGAGAGAGAGAGAGAGAGAGAGAGAGAGAGGCATTTTTTGCAGATAGACATTGCCAAATATTTACAGGGGTAAGTTAAAGATGTGTTTTATGAAGCATATTCATCACCTGGAAGGAAGGTATTGATGAAATTTTTGGTTAGTTTTTTCCTCTTGATATGTTTATTTTAGCATGTGATAGATTAATCACTTCAGATAGAAGCCCCTCTATCACAAAATTGAGTGGATTTGGACACTGGAAGTTGCATTTGCCTTTGTAGCAAGACTCTTAACATGTTGCTCAAACTTATTTAAACTATAGCTTTATGTGAGAATTCATTATATTGATAATATATGAATACAGAAAAACTAGATGTTTAAATGTGTTTCATATATAAATATTATTTGTGCTACAGTTTTTAGTTGAATTTATTACAAACACGATCAGGTGTGCAGCAAAGGCAAAAATCAAAAGCCATTCAGTATGATATTGAATACCACATCAATTCTTATAATATTTGAGGACATATCAGCCCTGAGTTCCAAACAAACTGTCATAAAACTCAGCCCATTAACTGTTCTGTGGGAGGATAAATCAGGATATTCAGTGTTTAAACACGGGAGAGCAGGCAAAGGTCACTTTTGACATCCCTGGTTCAATAGCACAAGGCTGAGTGAAACACATTCCACAAAGTAACTGCAACCAGCACAGGATGTAAACATCTTCCATTTTCATAAGATTCATAAGTTTAATCAGCACTTTTTACCACACATAATTTTATTACCTCCAGTGACAGCTGTTCCCAGCTTCTAATGCAGGTTGTGTGGAATCCCTCTTTCTTACAGAATATTCTTTTTTTTTTTTCTTTTTAGGTTTTTGAGACAGAGTATCTTTGTGTAGCTTTGGAGCCAGTCCTAGAACTTGCTCTGTAGACCAGGCTAGCCTTAAACTCACAGCTTCCTCTGCTTCCCAAGTGCTGGGATTAAAGGCGTGTGCCACCAGCACCCAGCACAAAATATTCTTTCCTGTAATGTTCCATACAAAAATTTGGAGACCAGTTCGTCAGTCATTTCATCCCTTGATTCATCAATATCCAAGGGAAACCATTCCCCTTGTTTTTAATCACTACTGTTGACTATTGATGTTCCTTAGTGTTCGCCATTCTTCAACTGTTCTTGCCAAAATAACCTAATTTGATAGTCTTAAACATGTTTACTCTGCACACATTTCTTCATCTGATAAAAATCAAACAAAAGTTGGTTACCACTGGTTACCATTGGTAAAAGGTTTTTGTTGCTTTACTAACATTTGACTCCCTTGGGTGAAATTTTCATTTTTTTATTATGGTATATTCTGCCATGATGAATTACCTTGTTTTAATTTTTTCTTACCACAAAACCCTGTGGATTAAAAATATTCCAGTGAGTCTTCATTAATTCTAATGCATAAAATATTCTTTTAGGGCATCCATTGTGTCACTGCATGTTAAATATCAAGCTTTGCCATCTAATTTTAACCAGATAACCTTTGCTCTTCTGAGCCTTAAACACGTGGTACTTCAAGTTTCATGATTTTTCTTATTTTGACATTATGGATACTGGTGCTGAAAATGAAAAAATAAATAAATTGTGGTCTGATGATCTCTGAGGTACCCACAGTGCTGAAGGTTGCAACTTGGTCATTACTGTGTATAATGTACCAAACAGAGCACCACCTAAGTCTCCTTGGCATCTCCTCAATGGTGCAACTTCAACGTGAGACCAGTCTGAACAATATCTAGGTGAGGGATGGAGCCATGTTACAGTAAAATTTCTATAGTCTGAGACCAAAACAGGAATAATACACCTTGTAAGTTAATGGTAGATCAAAACAGGAATAACCTGCAGGTTAAGGATTCTGCGTTTTGTTAAGACAGTTAAAAATAAGTTCCTATTTGTCCGGTGCAGGCTAAGGTTTCTGTTCATTGTTAAAGAATAAGTTTGTTTGTCCTGTGTTAAGGTCTTACAAGTTTAGGTTTCTATTTGTAATCAAGAACAAGTTCCTGCGCGGCTCACAGAATCAACTAACCAGGGCTCTTGGGGGCTTAGGGAGATCAGGGAGCCTTTAAGGTTCTCATCTGGAGGGCTGAGTGGCTTGGTGTTCTTGTGGGATTCCTAACTGTGGGAGCAGGAGCTATCTTTGACTCTTGTCTACTTGTGGGACACTTTTCCTCCCAATGGGTTGCCTTATCCAGCCTTGATGTGATGGTATGTGCCTGATCTTATTGTGGCTTGTTGTGCTGTGTTTGGTTGATGTCCCTGGGAGGCCTACTCTTTTTCCAGGTGCAGGGGTGGGAGGAAGGGCAGAGATACCGGAGAGAGGGGAGGCTATGGTCTGGATGCTACATATGAGAGAATAAAGGGGGAAAGAAAAAAAGAATATAAAAATTATAGCTTCTACTAATATTTATAAAAGAAAGAAGAATAAGTTCCTGTTTCTTAGATCTTGTGTTCTGAGATCTGTAAAACATGTTTTTCCACCAACACTGAATTTGTGACCCAGTCATATGATGCATATCCTTAGCCCTGTTCCTTCTCTTTCATTGTGTCTTTTGAACAATGTATAGCATCCACATCTCTCACCCCTGTGTACACCTTACCCCTTCTATGAAAGGGACTTTAAGAGGCCAGGAACTGCCTTCAATCCCAACTTAGAGTGAGGCTGCCAGCTGTCCAGTCCTGGGTGCACCCCAAAATACAGCTTGCTTTTATTGGGTGATCATGGATTTGGTCTTTCTCCTCACTATTTCTAAGGTGTAGCAGTAGCCAGAAGAACTTGAATTCCTTGCTTTTCATGTGTTGCAAATTTAAAGTTCTTTTAATTTTCAGGTATTGTAGTTATTTAATTTATGAGCCAACATTACAACTCTCTTCCTAGGATATTATTGTCTTTTGTTTTTATGTTTTGATTTATTTGAGACAGGGTCTCATTATTTAGTCTAGGCTGACTTCACATTAAATGTAATCCTTCTGACTTAGCTTCTTGAGTGCTGAGATGAAAGGTATTAGCCACCATGCCTTGTCATTTGCTAGGATATTCTTTGTCTATCATTTTCTAAACTAAATTCAAGCTGTTCTCAGTCATTATCTTTCTTATTTTACCATTTAGAAATTAACATTTAAAAATCATAACTTATTGTGTTAGAGAAAACTAGTGTATCTACCCTAATAAATAATTATTGTAGCTTCTGGTTATTAAAATTTGAAGACCGATGACTAGTCAGCTTTTATGTAACTGATAAAGTTTTATATTACTATTAGTGTTTGAAGCAGAAAAGTAAAATTAGTTGTGAAAGTATTTTTATTTCTTCAGGGTTTGCCACAAATAACGTGAAGCCTTAAAACTTTCATTTGCTAGTCCTTGATGTACTTCATAGATGTCATAGCTGGGCAGGACTGCTGGCTTCTTCCCTCATTTAGAAACTTGCATAGTGTCTTCTGATACCATGAAAGCCAGTCCTTAGGGAAAAGATATTCAAGTCAGTGTCAGCTCAGGTGTCTCTGAGCTTTAACCAAAGTGCATGGTGTCTTCAGTCATAGGCATTTACTTCCCATGTCTAGGGGGTGATCCAGGGCAATAGCAATAGGCTGTATGTTTGGGGGGTCTCTAGGACAACCCTGAACAACGATTGAAAAGAGGACTTCTCATGTTTGGTCCTGGGGTTTTTGTTAGATGGTCTTTGGTTCTTGGTCATAGCATGATAAACCTAAGGGTACAGTAGTGACACACATACTTTTAACCAATAGCTCTCTAATTGAACTTAAGATCCACTTAACAAGAGGGAAACCATGCCTGGTACTGGAAATCTGGTTAACCATTCAGTGCTAATGAAGTTATGGATATTGGAGGAAAATCTACAACTACTACTTTTCTAAGCATAATCCCTAGCAACAAAGAACGAAAAACAACCAAGAAATGCTGAGATCAGGAGAAATCATCTTCTGAAGGGAATAGCATACCAACTAGTTGCCTGATACTCAAAGATAAGCCTGTAGAACATCCATAAAAGTAACATTATACAGACTGAGTGAGTTGTATTTAGGAATGTATATGTCTATATGCATGTAAAAAAAATCAATGGACAAAAAGAGTCCATGAATTTGAAAGAACAATTAAGGGATGAGGGGAAAGGAGAAATGTAATTATATAATCTCAAAAATAAAAAAATATATTGAGAAACCAAACACACAGGTTGCCAGAAGTCCAGGTTAGCTGCCCCCTGCCAACCTCCCCCCACTCTCTTACTGTCTCAGGATCTGCCCACCCTATGCCCAGTCTCATGCCCTCCTAATCACCATACCCCAGCCCCCAACTGGAGTGGAGACTCCCTGCTCTACCAGAGACCACACCAACCACCAGAAGTTCAGGGAGGCTGCTGAGTCACCATTTCTCACTCTCAGCTTCCTGCCCATGTTATACCCAGTCCTGGTAGCCCCCTAATTGTCATATCCCAACCCCAAACACTACTAGAGAACACACTGGCTGCTAGAAGTCCAGCCCCCAACTCGAGTGAAGACCCCCTACTCAACCACAGGCCACACTAACCAAAAAGAACATAGAGGAAACAGAAGCAAAGGAACAGAACACCCGCCCAACAAAGACAAACATAAAAATCAGCATCTAGACCTATAATCACCCCAAAACCAGAAGCCTAGATGCCAGCATAAGAGCATAATCAGCAACAGCCAGGGCAACTTATGTCCCCACCTATCCTAACGTATATCCTACTACAGCAAGCCCTGAAAATTCCAATGCAACAGGAGCACAAGAAAAAGACCTTAAAACCAACTTATGAGTATGGTTGAAGTCCTTAAAGAGGAAGTGAATAAATCTCTTACAGAAACCCAGATCAACACAATTGGAAGAAATGAATAAATCCCTTTAAAGAAAGCCAAGAAAAACAGTTCAAGGAAAGGAATAAATCCTTTTAAGACCTGACAATGAAAATTAGAGAAAAAAACAAAAACAAAAAAAGAGAGGGAATTCAACAGGAACTACAGATGCAAACATTACCAACAGAATATAAGAGATGGAAAATCAGGTGTTGAAGATATGATAGAACAAATAAATACATTGGTCAAATTAAATGATAAATATACAACAATTCTGACACAAAATATCCAGGAAATCTGGAACACCGTGAAAAGATCAAACCTAAGAATAATAAGAATAGAAGATTCTCAGTTCAAAGACCCAGAAAATAATTTTCAACAAATCATAGAAGAGTATTTTCCTAGCCTAAAGAAGGAGATGCCTATAAAGGTACAAGAAGTTCCAGAATACCAAATAGATTAGACCAGAAAAGAAAGTCCCCTCACCACATAATAATAAAAATACTAAACATTCAGAAGAAAAATATTACATGCTGCAAGGGAAAAGAGCAAGTAACATGCAAAGGCAGACTTATTAGATTACACCCGACTGATTGATGGAGACTCTAAAAGCCAGAAGGGCCTGGAGGATGTCTTGTAGATGCCAGGAGACAACAGATGCCAGCACAAACTACTGTACCCAGCAAAACTTTGAATCATCATAGAAGGAAAAACAAGATATTTCATGATAAAGTCATATTTAAACATATCTATCCCAAAAGTCAGCTTTACAGACAGTCCTAGAAGGAAAACTCCAACACAAGGTGATCCAAGGAGATTAATATAACCCAAGAAAGCACGGGAAATAAATAATCTCAAACCATCAAAACTAAAAGAACAGAATAACACACAAACACACATTTACACTCAGAGAGATACATACCACCACTAGCAACAGCAAGAATGAGGTAACAGTAATCAACAAATACTGGTCATTGATACCTCTTAACATCAATGGAATCAATTACCCAATAAAAAGACACAGACTAACAGAATGGATGGGAAAACAGGATCCATCCTTCTGCTACATACAAGAAGCACACATCAACATCAAAGATAGACATTACCTCAGAGTAAATGGCTAGAAAAAGCTGGTATGGCCATTTTAATATCTAACAAAATAGACTTTAGTCCAAAACTAATGAAAAGAGAGGAAGGATGCTACATACTCATCAAAGGAAAAATTGATTTCGGTTCTTAACATCTATGCCCCAGATACAAGGGCACCCACAATTGTAAAAGAAATATTGATAGTGGGAGACTTCAATATCCCATTCTCACAACAGGTTATCCACACAAAAACTAAACAGAAATACTAGAGCTAACAGCCATTATAAAACAAATGGCCCTAACAGATAGCTACAGAACATTTTACCTAACACAAAAGAATATGTCTTGCCCTCAGCATCTCATAGAACATTATCCAAAATCGCTCATATACTTGGTCACAAAGCCAGTCTCAACAGATACAAGAAAACTGAAATAACCCCTTGCATCCCATCGGCTCACCACAGACTAAAGCTGGATTGTAACAGCAACAGAAAGCCTGCAACCTCATGGAAACTGAGCAACTATTGACTAAATGATTACTGACTGGCTCAAGGCAGAATCAAAAAAAAGAAATTAAAGACTTCCTAGAATTCAATGAAAATGAATGCTCAACGTGCCCAAACTTAAGGGACACAATGAAAGCAGCCCTGAGAGGTAAGTTCGTATCACTGTCCCTACATAAAGAAAATGGAGAGATCTCATATTAGCAACTTAGCACATCTGAAAGCTCTAGAACAAAATAAAGCAAACACACCCAAGAGGAGTAAATGGCAGGCAATAATAAAACTGAGGGCCAAAATCAATAAAACAGAAGCAAAGAGAGCATACAAAGAGTTGGCCCTTTGAGACAATCAACCCTTATCCAAACTAACTTTAAGACAGCAAGATAATATCCAAGTTAACAAAATCAGAAATGAAACGAGGGACAAAACAGCAGACACTGAAGAAATTCAAAGAGTCATTAGGTCATATTCTAGAAACGTGTACTCCATAAAGTTGGAAAACCTAAAAGAAATGGATAATTCTCCCAATAGATATAACTTACCAAAGTTAAATCAAAATCAGGTAAACAATTTAAAATCAAAATCAGGTAAAAATAGAAGCACCGGATAGTCTCCTAACAACAGTGGGCCGTGCAGTTGCCAGGGCAACACCTTAGAGCTGACCCTGTTGGGTGGTGTGCATGTAGGGGAAGGTGATTCCACCTTGTGAACCTGGGTGGGGAATCTAGCCCCACCCCTCATCTACCATATGGGGGCATGGGTGAGGAAGAGAAGACCTCCCCCTCCCTTTCCAGTAGCCACCTGTGGCAGGTGGGAGAGCCAACCCTGAGGTCATGAGAGCTGGAGAGCCGACACTGTCCCTCAACAGCTACAGCACTGGGAGAGCAGCTCTGTACCTTTCCTGGAAAACACAGTAGAGCGGACCTTGTTGGCAGGAGTGTGGGTGAGCCAGCCCTGCCTGAGGACATGAGAACAGGACAGCTGAGCCTCCTCTTCCTCTTTAATTCCCCCTCCAGCAATTAGGAGAGTGGGCCTTGTACCTCTCCTGGGCAAAATGGTACAGCTGGCTCTGGTGGGGTGAAAGTGGGTGAGCCAGACCCAAAGACATGAGAGCAGGAAAACTGGCCCACTCCTTCCTGCCTGCTGCAATGTGTAAGCTAGCTGGGGCAGTACTGGGGAGACCACCTGGGTGGTGACAATGAGGGAAAGCTGACCAACCCAGCTATCACCCAGGCCCAGAACCAGGGTTATGAGTTGGCCCACCCAGCATCTACCTCATCTATGAACTGAGGAACCATGCAAAGGGGCCAGATCTGCAGATCCAAAGCTGCAGAATTTCCATGACATAGGATAACAACAGGATATCCAAGAGTTGTTCCAGTAAGGGCTCATTCAATAGTGCTGCAGAAGCCAGAGGCCTCAAACCAGAACAATGACTCATAGCAATGAACCCTTGCAAGTAAAGATGTAGGGACTAGCTGGGCGGTGGTGGTACATGCCTTTAATCCCAGCACTTGGGAGGCAGAGACAGGCAGATCGCTGTGAGTTTGAGGCCAGCCTGGTCTACAAGAACTAGTTCCAGGACAGGCTCCAAAACTACAGAGAAACCCTATCTCAAAAAACAAAAACAAAAACAAACAAAAAAACAAAAAGATGTATGGGCTAAAGGGTTTACTGTGTGACTCACTGGGCCACAGTGTTTGGGTTTTTACTGTTCTTGTTAAATATTGTTTTGTTTTGTTTTGTAGGGGAGTTTGTAAGGGTAGAGGGAGGGTGTGAGGAGACGGAGAGATGGGTGGGATCAGAATGCATAATGTGAAATCCACAAATAATAAGTTTTTAATGTTTATGGCAAAATGTAAACATAATTCTTTCAAAATACTACTTCAAAATGTTTGCATGGTATGAAAGATAAGCATTACAGAGACATCTACTTTGTAACATCATAGCTTACATTTGTTAGTATAAAATGCATACTTACAAAGATAAATAAATAAAAGAGTATCCCAACCCAAAAAAAAAAAAAAAAGATCCCAGGGCCAGACAGTTTTGGTGCAGAATTCTACCAGACTTTCAAAGAAGAACTAACTCCAATACTTCTCAAATTGTTCCACAAAATAGAAACAGAAGAAACATTGCCAAGTTCATTTTATGAGGCCACAATCATCCTGATATCCAAACCACACAAAGATTCAGCAAAGAAAGGAGAATTACAAACCAATTTTCCTTATGAACATAGACACAAAAATCCTCAATAAAATACTTGCAAACTGAGTACAAGCATCAAAAAGATCATTTACCATGATCAAGTAGGCTTCATTCCAGAGATGCAGGAATGGTTCAACACAGAAAATCAATCAAGGTTACCTACCATATAAGCAAGTTTAAAAATAAAAAACCATATACATGATCATCTCATTAGATGCTGAAGAAGCCTTTGATAAAATCCAACACTCCTCTTCATTACGACAGTCTTGGAGATGAAGGACTGAGTGAGCCAAGCCGACCCATAGGCCGGCCCGGGTCAGTCTGCTCTGGGTACTAAGGAGGAAGTGTGGCACTGCTCAGCATGTTTACGAACTGAGTGGGTCAAAGAGACCCACATGCAGGCTGGGGGCACTCCACCCAGGAGCCAAGGAGGAAACACGGGTTGGACTGCAGCCTCAAGCCACCAGGCAGTTGGGTACTATTATGATGAAAAAATGTATGATGCATTATGGGAGGGAGAGAGAGACATAATGGCTCATGTCCGGTGGACAGAGGCTTATCTAAAGAGGTAGAAGCAGTGAGGAGTAGGCCAAGTTAGGTAGCCTGATTGCCACCAAGGGCCATGGTAATGTCTATGCGTGGGCGGCTACCAGGGCCCATGTCTAGGTTCATGGTGCTGTTATAGCCACAGTCTCTGTCAATGCCAGAGTCTTCTGATACCACTGAAAACAGAGAAGAAAGTGCTGTACAGAGTTAGTCCCACCCCTCACCGGCTGCCACACTGGGGAGATCTGTTCCTGCTTCTTACCGACTGCATTACTCAAGGAAGGGGGTCTTACACCTCACCTGGGCAGCACAATAGAGCTGACCCTGTTTGTGGGGGCGTGGGTGAGCTGGCCCTGAGGGTGTGAGAATGGGAGATCAGATCCTGCCCCCCTTCCCTGCCATGAGGTTGCATAGGTGAGGGAAAGATGCTCCCTCCCCCTTAGCCCTGCTGCCTGCTGCAGGTGGGGAAGCTAACCCTCCCCCTCACCAGCTGCAGCACTTGGGAAATCAGGCCCAGCACCTTGTCAAAGCAGGACAGTAGAGGTGACTTTGTTGACTGGAGTGTGCGTGAGCTGACTCTGAGAACATGAGCTTAGAAGATCTGGCCTCACCCATCATGTGCCATATGGTGGTGGGGGTGAGGGAGAAACATCCTCCTCTGCCTGTGGCAGTTGGAAGAGCTGGCCCTGAGGTCATAAGAAAGGAAAACTACCCCTGCCCCTCTAAGTGTAAAAAATGAAAGCAGAAGTTCCTGTCCTGCCCCCTCTGCATCACTGTAAGGGATGAACAAGCCAGTTAAAACCTGGTGGTAAGGACAGGGGAAAGCTGGTGGGCTGACCAACCAACCCAGCAACTATCCAGGCCCAGAATCAGGTTTATAAGATCCATAACTGCAGGATCTCTACACAGGGCAACAACAGACTATCCAAGAGGAGTCCTAGTGAGGGCCCAGTATCAATGGTGCAGCAGAAACCAGAGGCCTCGAACCAGACCAATGACTTTTAGCAATGAACACTTGTAAATAAAAATGTGTGAACAAAAGGATTACTGTGTGGTTCACTGTGTCACATTACAGATTCAATGATGAGATTCTTTTTTCTTTCTCTTTTACTTTCATTCTTTCTACTTTCTTCCTTCATTCCTTCCTTCCTTCCTGACTGTCTTTCTTTTCTCTTTCTTCTTCTCTTAAATTTTATTTCATTGTATTTTGTTGGGGAGGGTACAAGGTAGATATGATGGGAAGGGAAGATGAATGAGATCGAGATGTATGATGTGAAAGACATTAAAAACAAATAAAAGAAAGTTGAAAGTAAAAATAAAGTCTTGGAGAGATCAGGGACATAAGAGACATATCTAAACATACCATAGGCAATTTACAGCAAGCCTAAAGACAACATCAAATTAAATAGAGGGAAATGAAAGCAATTCCATTACAATCAGGAACAAGGCAAGGTTGTTCACGCTTTCCATATTTATTCGATATAGTACTTGAAGTTCTAGCTAGAGCAATAAGACAACTGGAGGAGATCAGGGGGATACGAATTGGAAAAGAATGTCAAGTATTGCTATTTGCAGATGATATGATAGTATACATAGGTGAAACAAAAAATTTTAATAGAGAATTTCTACAGCTGTTACACACCAGTGAAGTGGTTGGATACAAGATTAACTATAAAAAAAAAACAGTAACCCTCCTATAAACAAATAACAAAAAACCAGGAAAAAAATCTGGGAAACAACAACCTTCAAAATATGCATAAACAATTTAAAATGTCTTGGGGTAGCTCTAACCAAGCAAGTGAAAGACTTGTATGATAAAAACTTCAAGTTCTTTGAAGAAAGAAATTGAAGAAAATATCAGAGAATGAAAAGATCTCCTATGCTCATGGATTGGTACGATTAATATAATAAAAATGGACATCCTATAAAAAGCTATCTACAAGTTCAGTACAATCCACATAAAAATTCTAACACAATTCTTTACAGACCTTAAAAGAACACTCAACTTACTATTAAAAGCAAACAAATAACAACCACAAAAATACCTCATGATAGCTAAAACAATAAGAGGACCTCCAGTGGTGTCACCATCCTTGTTTTTGAGCCATAGTACAGAGATAAAGTAACAAAAACTGAATGGTATTGGCATAAAAATAGACACATTAACTGAAGACCCAAACATAAGTCTGCATATGTTGCACAAGGAGGAGCGGGCTATGTCCTGCTGCCCAGATCCCGGCCGCTGGCTTGCTTTTGGTTGCACAGCTAGCTTATACCCACAATAATTACACAGAAACTGTATTCATTGAAATACTGCCTGGCCCATTAGCTCTAGCCTCTTATTAGCTAACTCTCACGTATTTGCTTAACCCATTTTTAATAATCTGTGTGTCACCATGAGTCATGGCTTACCAGGAAAGATTCAGCGTGTCTGACCTGGCAGTTTTATGGTGGGCGGTTCTCCCTGACTCTGCCTTTTCTATCCCAGAATTCCATTCTGTCTCCTCCACCCACCTAAGGGCTGCCCTATCAAAAGGCCAAGGCAGTCTCTTTATTCAACCAATGAAAGCAACATAAATACAGAAGGACCTCTTACCCCATTTTTCCTTTATTTGTTTAAACAAAAAAGAAAGGCTTTTATTTTAACATAGTAAAATTACACATAACAAAACAGTATCAAACAAGACTTACAGTTACAATATTTATATCTATTTTATCTTTTATTATAACTAAGGAAAACTATAACTATAACTATCTATCTATTTTTTAACTCCATTAAAGACTCCAGAAGGATATAATATTACCTAAGTAAATGAGAAGTAAGCAACTTCCAAAACTGTAGAAGTGACAGAGACATCTCACTGTCTGGACAGTTACCCAAAGTTTTTTTGTACCGTTCAGGCCCACAGTATTTAGTAGACACTTTTATGAAGTAGGAAATTTTAAAGACAGTTTAGTCATTTTTTGTGTGTGTGTTCTGTAGAATGTCTCGCAGACTTCTTCATGAAACAGGAACCCCAAAGGATCATCTCGCCTTTAGGCAAGTGTAGTAGTCCTCTCTCTATGGGTTCTGCATGTCCAGTTTATGCATCAGTCCAGACTACAGCGTTTTTTTGTCCAAATGGCTAACAAACTCCATAAGTAGCCTCTTTGATGCCCATCTTTCTCTTGAAGTAGATTGGTGCTGCCAGGAGCAGATGTGTCTCATTGTCATGAAAAGCCCTAAGTTATTAAAACATTAAATGCCATATTCTGTAGTCTCTGAAAGATATGAAGAATGCCTATCTGAAATATATCTATGCACATCTAGAAAATCTAACTAACTTGACTATATTAATGATTATCCATTAACAACCTATATTTTCTAACTATACATTTTTCAAATGAACTACATAATCACAATACCTTAATCAAGAGCAGAAATATACCTATAACAAGATTGACCTTAAATTTATATCAATAAAGCAAAATCCATACCAATGCAAATTATCCATATCTATATCATATCCCCCTTTAAATGTAAAAGAACATTTATAAACAACATTTGGGACACCTGGTTTTTGATATAGGAGCCAGAAATACATAATGGAGAAAGAAAATATCTTTAAAAAATATGATGCTGGTCAAACTGGATAGGAGCATGTAGAAGAATGCAAATAGATCCATATCTATCACCCTGCACAACACTCAAGTCCAAGTCTATCAAAGACTTTAACACAAAACCAGATACACTGAACCTGATAGAAGAAAAAGTGGAGAATTGATGTGGATGTCTTTCTGTATATGTGTTGCTTTTAATGGTTAATGACTAAAACTACTTTTGCCTATGGCAGGGCAGAAGAGATATATAAAGAGAGTAGGCAGAGTCAAAGAGATGCCATGTAGCTTCTGAAGGAGAAAGACACAGCCAGAACCTTACCAAGTAAGCCACAACCTCATGGTGATACACAGATTAATATAGGTAAATTTAAGATGTAGGAGTTAGTTAATAAGAAGCCTGAACTAATGGGTCAAACAGTGTTGTAACTAATACAGTTTCTGTGTGATTATTCAGGTCTGGGAGACCAGGAAACAAATGAGCAGTCTCTATTTACAGGGAATAGCCTTGAACATATGGGCTCAGGAGACAACTTCCTAGACAGAACATCAATAGTACAGGGACTAAGATCAATGATTAATAAATGGGACCTTATGAAAATGAAAAGCTTATATAAAACAAAGGGCACTATCAATAGGACAGCCTACAAAATGGGAAAATATTTTCACCAATTCCACATTAGATAAAGGGCTAATATCCAAAACACATAAAGAGTACAAGAAACTAGATATTAAGAAAGCAATATTCCAATTTTTAAAATGGAGTACAGATCAACAAAAAGAACTCTCAATAGAGAAAAACAAAATGGTTGAGAAACACTTAAATGTTCAGCATTCTTAACCACGAGGGAAATGCAAATCAAAACTTTATGAGATGCCATCTTTCACTTGACAGAAAGGCTAAGATTAATAACAAAAGTGACAACTCATGCTTGCAAGGATGTAGAGTAAGGGGAATACTCCTCCATTGTTATTAGGAGTGCAAACTAATGCAACCACTATGGAAATCAATATTATGGTTCCTCAGATAACTAGGAACTCAAAGCATACTTCATCTTACCACAAAGATACTTGGTCAACTATGTTCATAGCAACTTTATTCATATTCATATTCCAGAAGCTAGAAACAACCTAGATGTCCCTCAATCAAAGAATGTATGAAGATGATGTGGTATATTTATACAATGGCATATTACTCAGTTGTTTAAAAAAATGACATCATGAAATTTGCAGACAAATGGAAGGGACTAAAAAAAAAACATGTGAATGAGGTAACCCAGACACAGAAAAACAAACATCATATGTACTATGTACTCACTCATAAGTGGACATTAGTTATTAAGTAGATAATCATGCTATAATCCACAGACCCAGGAAGGCCAAGTAACAAGAAGGGCTCTAAGAGGGACACATGGATGTCTCTGGGAAGTAGAAATAGATTTTGCAGGTGAACTTGGAATGGGTGGAGATGGGAGCAGGTGAGGTCAGGTGGGCAGGGGGGATGGAAGGGGAGAGCACTGGGAGAGACAACTGGAATTGGAGGATATTTGGGTGGGGTGGGGTGATGTAGAAACCTGGGTCAGTGAAAATTCTCAGGATTCTATGAAAATGACTCCAGCAAGGACTTCTAGTAGTGAAGAACTGGCCAACCTCTATAACCAGGCAAGATTTCCAGAGGTGGGACTGGAACACAAACCCACTCACATAACCTTCAACATAGAATCTATCCCATCTGCAAGATGTACCAGGAAAATAGAGAAGTAGAACTTATGGGAGTGGCCAACCAATGACCAGTACAGTTTGAGGCAGAGCACACGCTACTAGATGACCAAGAATTGGAGGCTGGATAGGTTAGAGATTTATGATAGAAAACAAAAATCAATAAAATGATTCCTAACCATATCCTTATATACTCATAGATCAGTGCCTACCCAAGTCTCATCAAAGAGGCTACCACTGGCAGTTGTTGGGAGCAGATGCAGAAATCCACATTCAAACATTAGGAAAAGGAGAGCCCAAATGGGAGCTCTCCATTAGGGCCATTCCTTGAAGCTCAGGGAACCCCGTGGGAGGACAAAGAAATGTAGGAGACAGACATTTAGAGAACACCAGAAGACCACAACCCACAGACTTCAACTAAGCAGGATTCACACGGGCTAACAGAGACTGACTGAAATGACAATCATGGAGCCTGAATGGGTCTGTGCTAGCTCCTGTGAATTTGTTGTGGTTGCTAGCTTGGTGTTTTGGGGGGAACCCCAACAGTGGGAGTGGTCTTTTGCCTGTGCTTGGGACTCTTTTCTTCCTACTGAGTTGCCTCAACCAGCCTTGATACAAGGGTTTGCGCCTAGTCATTTTACGTGTGTTGGGTGGATAGTCCTTGGAGGCCTGCTCTTTTCTACAGGGAAATTAAGGAGGGATAGATCTGGGGGAGAGAGAAGGTGGGGTATGAAGGAGGGGAAACTGAAGTTGAGATGTATTGAAAACAAACAAAAATGTTTTAAAAGGCTTGTATTTGGGAGTAAATAAAACAGAGTAAGGAGAGTCAATAAAAATTACTTATGGTTGTCATGTGTATTAGCAATGAATGTTGATCTTTTAGTTTACTTGAAGTTGTAGGTAGTGTTACTGGTAGCAGACTATTTTAAAATTGCTAATCCATCTATCAGCATTATATTTAGTTTCGTTTCTTTTGGCATAGTTGACATGATATGTCATAACTTGATAACTGCTCTGAAAACCTTGTCAGAGATCCTTAAGTGGCAGCCACTGCCTTATTTGCATGCTGACTATATGTTCCTACATTCCTGGGCTTCAGCTATGACACTGTTGGAGCTAGCCTTCTGTCAATGGTCATTATTTTAATCACAAATCATGATTGTTATATATTTTATATAAGCATTGGTAGGGGCCAGGTTTTTCCCTTGCACAGCAGAGAGTACATCCAAGATACTTGCTTATAATTGTGAATTTTGGATGGAAGGCTTTTGTATTTGACAGTTTTTGAAATGAAAAGGGCATTTCTGTCAGAAGTGACACTTTCACAGGGAGCTTTTCAATGTGTTTTGTAAAGTGATAAAAAGAGTGACGACGTCACTATGAAAACAATGAGAATTATTATAGCATTATCATCTTATGATGTGATAGACTTCAGAATATACAAAACCCCCTTTCTCCTGGCGCAGGTAAGGCTCTGTGCAGATAAGTGGAAGACATTCTGGATTTTGTTTGCATAAAAATGTTCATGTGTAATGACTCCCATTGTGATGTGTATTTTGAAGTAATATGTATCAGTGTCTCCCTGGCTCACTTTTGAAACTGATCAATTCAGGACATCTCAGAATATAATGGAAGTCTTGGGCTAAGAGATTTGTATCACAGCCCTTATGGTCAAGACCTCAGCTTCTTAAACCATAGGTAATGATGTGTAACTGAATGGGGGGGGTAGCACAATTTGGCTACTGTGAAATTTTCCCAAATGTGCAAACATCAAATATTAATTCAAAATAAAATGTATTTTGAATCTACAATGTTTGTAGCAATACTTAACCATGCTGAAATGAGTGGTTCCTGCAGACTTAGTCTGAACACAAGTGTGCACATTGTACTGCGGGTGCCGTCAGACTAACAAAAGTGAACAAAAACTGCCTGGAACACCTTGGTTCAGATTTCAGACTTTTGTATACTGTGAATTATAGTCACTTTCCTGTGCATAGGTATTATAAAAGCAATGATATAATTATTGAGAATAGGGATTTTCAATATTTTCCTTTCATTCCTTAGTATATAAGTATCAAAATAGTTATATTTGTCAGAATGTTTGATTTTAACAATTGTTGTTTGAGTTGCTGACAAATTTCATACAAAAATCATTAAACAAACTTTAGCTTAGGGTTAGAAAAGAATTTCCAATGATGTCTGAAAAGACCAGAAACATACCTCTGCTATTTTGTACTACATGTTTATATTAAGTAGTGTTCTTAGTATTAACAATTATAAAATTAAATATTGATCATCTCTTGGAAATGTGGAAGATGCTACAGAATCAAATACTCAGGTAAGTTTTAATCCTTTGTGTAAAAATAAGTCATATTCACCTTATTGGTATACAACATTTACTTTTGTCTTAATTAATAATAAAATTGTATGTTTACAGAATAATTTTAAAATAAATTTCTTTGTGATTTATTATCAGTGAGTATTGGATTTGTAGACCTACTTTTTATACTAGTATATACTCAGATTCATGTAAAATAATGGTTCCCAACCTTCCTAATGCTACAATCCTTTAATACAGTTCATCATGTTGAGAGACCTCCGGTCATAAAATTATTTTCATTCCTACTTCATAACTATAGTTTTGCTGCTGTTATGAACCATAAATATTTTTGGAGATAACTGTTTGGCAAAGGGGTTGTGACCCACAGGTTGAGAACTGCTGATGTAGACATTTCTGAGGTGCAAAGGAGTCAGTAATGCAATTTTCTTTTAGAAACACTGATCTCGAAAAGGATAATCTTAGACAATGGAATAGCATTGTCTAAGTACTGGTGGGAGTTAAGCTGGAGTCTTGATAGTTAAACTTCAGGACCTTGAAAAGTCAGTGGACACTCTGGTGTGCTGCTGCAAAGTTTCTAATGCTTCTCAGGATTCCATAGATGATCTGTTCATAGCTGGAGACTTCACTATTTCAGAATGTATTTTGGAAAATGTCACTGAGTTGTATTAAATAGTCATATTCACTACAGTAACCTTTAAACAAATCTGCCAAAGACTATGCCTTGTTATTCATAATAAAATATTTTACATATCACTTAAGGCCTAAAAGCAGATTAAAATTTTAGTGGCATTATTGTTATAATGGCTGTGGGTGCCTGGGTCCAGTACACAGCATAACAAGAACAAACAAAACAAGCCAATCAGTATGATGTTTCTCACTTTGACTCAGTAACTAAGTTTAGTTTTTATACCTATATTAGATTTTACTTTTGACATCTTAAACCAAATGATAGTTGGGAATGTCTAAAGTGACTTCTGTATTATCTGAGAATAGCTTCTTCCAATGCAGACACATGTATGTACACTCACAAATATTTATACATATACAACTATTTCATTCTCTCTAGTAAATGTGTGTTTATTTTGTTGGATCTTTTTTGCACGGGAGGTTGTTTCTGCCGCTCTTTCTCTAGAATACTTATGAATCACTGATGAGAGTACAACAGAGGCCAAAGTGCTATGGGACAACGGTCTTTTATCGTGTCACTTGTATTATTTTTAATAAAATGCTGATTGGCCAGTAGCCAGGCAGGAAGTATAGGTGGGGTGATGGCAACCCAGGCAGGAAGTAGAGGCATGGCAACAAGAATGAGTGGAACTGGAAAGCTCAGTCTGCAGTCATCACCCAGACACAAAGGAAGCAAGATGTGACTGCCTCGCTGAGTAAGGTACAGAGACAAGTGACTAACACAGGAATAATGGGCTAATATAAGATGTAAGAATCAGTTAATAAGAAAAACCTGAGCTATTAGGCCAGCCAGTTTATAATTAATGCAGACCTCTGTGTGTTTCTTTTGGACTGAACAACTGAAGGACTGAGTCAGACAGAAACCTCAGTCAACATCCAAGAAATGTTAATACGTATGTCTTACTTGAGATATTTTAGGTAGCAGATGCTCTGAGTAAAGTTCATGTGTCTTGAAATTCTGGTAATATTAAAAGTTCTAAAAATAATTCTACCCAGTAAAGCCCCAAATAAATATCCCTAAGTACTTATAATTGACGACATTGGAAAACATTACAGTGTGTAAACATATCATGTATTCTGTCAGTAGCTTGTGTATGACCACCTATAATTACACAGCAAAGAGCAAAGTGTCAAGTTGCTGGAGGAGTGCTGTCTTTCTCTTGAACATCTTCTGCTTTCCACCTGCACACACTTTGTCAATGCCTGGTGCTTCATTCCCTCCTCTGGGTGCAAGGCTTTCCCAGGGCCTGGACCGTGAGAAAGTCTGGAACCTCATCAGACCACATAACACAGTGCCTTGAATTCCTCTGTATGTTTTAGCAGCCACTAATGCTAGTTGTCAACCCCCAACTGAAAACCCCACTCATAAACCAAATTCGACTGCTTTAGTGACTATTTTCAACATTTAAATACCAACCGTTAGAGAAACTGTGATGGTTAGTCCTGGACCTAGAATCAACTGAGAGACACGGTTCTTAATGAGTAAAGAGAAGACCCTGCCCCAACATGGGTGGCACCTTCCTGTTGTCACCAGATATAAAGAGCTCAGAAAAGCAGAGCTGCCTGTTCATGGATATCAGAACTAGTCTCCAGAAGCTCTCTCAGAATCCTCTAGGCCTTCTATCGGGAGCACAAATGTCTTTGATTCAACAGATCACCAGGGAAACTAGGAATGTAAAGTACCTGTGGGGTTGTCTTTTCATAGAAAAGATGTATAACCTGTTTTTTTTCACCCAGAAAGCTAGAAATGGGAGATAATTAAGAGCCTAGTCATGTGTATCACCTAAAGGACCAGGCCATAGCAAGCTGCCACAACCAGAACTTGATTGTCCAGAAGACACTTATGTTATCTGTATAATCAGGGGCTGCCCCAAGTTCCCACAACCAGAACTGGAGGTGGCTAATATCCCAAATGACCTCTATGCTATCTGTATGGCCAAGACCATACCAGATCCTTCTTTAGGCCCTTAAACTAATTCATTTAGTCTGGCTCTAAAACTTATCTTCGTGGAAGAAATGGCATGTACTTTGAATTGAGATTCAATGTAATTATGCCTCCTTGTGCACAGGAAACTTCTTTCCAAATTGTACTATGCTTTTACTTGCAATAAATGTCATGGCATCAGACTCCAGAAGTCTGATCCCACCTGGCTGACTATGTTGTACTGAACTGAGTTTTCCTTCTTGCCTCTTCACTGATCATTTTTTACTGCAACTGATGCTTGCAGGGACAGCCTTCATTACCAGATAGGAACTGCTAAGGCATTTAACCTCATGAACTAAGCAGATACCAGGTTCTCCATTTCTCCAGCATGTGGGTGGCTATTATTGGACTACCCAGCTCACATCATGTGACTGAACCTAATAAATTTTCTTTGTAATATTCCCATTGAAATCATTCTATTGGTTCCGTTCTTCTAGAGAACCATGACTAGTACTGACTGTGCACTAGATATGGGACCGATACTGTAATAAGTCTCACTGTGTGTTTTTTAGGCCTTTGGTTTGTGGAACGGTGCAGCTGTGAGCTACAAAAGCAGTAGAGACTTGCAAAAGGAGCTTAATGGACCATCCTGGTGGAAGCTGGGAAGACAGTAATGCTGAGAGAAAGATGGACCATGGAGGCTCAACTCATGGGGTTTCAGGAGTGAGTGGAGTTTATTGAAGAACTAGGTATGAGTTGTAATGGTTAATATTATCAGCCTGGTGAACTCTAAACTCAGACAGGATGCATCTGGGCATGCCTGCTACTAGGTTAAGTGAAGTGGGAAAACTCATTCTGAATGTGAGAGGTACCATATCCAGGGGACCTAGACTCTATAAAAAAAAGGGGGGGGGTAAGCGAGTGGTTGTGGTGGTACAGTTCTTCAATCCAGCATCTGGGAAGCAGAGGCACCTGGGTTTCCATGAGTTTGAGGCAAGCCTGGGCTATATAATGTGACCATATTTTAAACAAATAAACAAGCAAAAAGAATGGATGAATGAAAGAGAAGAAATAAGTGAAAGTGGACTGATTGTGACCATCTTCCTGAAAATTCATGGCATCCTTTGCCCTTGGATAGAGTTGAAGAAAAAAGAAAAAGAAAACTTTCTCAAAGATGTTTAGTAATTATCTGGAGCAAAGGCAGACTCTTGAAGAGATGCTTTGAAACTGTAAGGAGAAGTAAATTATTTTTGCTGATGTAAATCTGACATAAATCATGTAAATTGACAGAGAATCACATGCTTTTGGGCTTTTAACTTGTTGTAAAAGTCCCTATATTTCCATTGTTTGAAAATTTTCATTGACTTTGAAAATTGTATCCCTAGATAAATTGTGACATTTCCTTCCTACATGTTGGTATAATTTTACATTATGGAATTGTCACATAGATTCATTACTCCTATTTCTAAGCACAAATGACCATAATTCAAATATGTATCATACACCAGGCTCTAAGCTACATAAAAACATTCTATCACTAATGTATTTGTAGGCACTTTGATATTTGCACGTTTTTATAAGAAAAATCCCTGGTCTTGGATTTCATCGTTTTTGCTTTTGATAGCTTTCCACAATGACACCAGGTCTTGGTTCAGATTTAGATTCAGGCCCATTTACACAAAGGTTTCATTAGGCATAGTGAACAGCAAACCTAAAATTCCAGTGGTTTTAAACAGAATGTCTTTATCACAGCTGTGACATGCCTGACCTGTGTTACTGTGCAGACAACAAAGTTCGTATTCATGTCATATGGGGCCTGGCCTAAATCAAAGGTTTACTGAAAATTTAGCCCTGTGGTGGCAGAGAACTGGGAACAACGGGAATGAATCAGAAAAGCTTCTAAATGGATACAATGGTTATCAAGTTTGTTTATATTCTATTGGCCCAAGATTATGTGGTCAAACCAATCATTAGATAACAAGCTCTTTTCCCTGTAGGAAATCAGTATAAATGACATGCAAAGGTTTTAGGAGCTTGTATTTCTGAGCAAGAACGAACAGGTAGCACAGTGTAGGTAGAGTTTCTCTGTGTCTCAGCAGCTGCTCCCAAATAGCCATTCAGAGAATTATTACTTAGTAAGCACTCTTTTTAAAAATAATTTATTTTTACTTTATATGCATTGGTGTTTCGCCTGCATGTATGTCTATGTGAGAGTGTTAGATCTTGGAGACTCAGACAGTTGTCAACTGCCATATGGGTGTTGGGAATTGAACCCTGGTCCTCTAGGAGAACAGCCAGTGCTCTTAACAACTGAGGCATCTCTCCAGAGATGTTCTTATTAATTGTAGATGCTTGGCCAATAGCTCAGGCTTATTACTAGATAACTTTTCTTTTCTTCAGGAAAGCCAATGTTTTAATAAAAATATTATGAGAAAGAAAATCAAGTCCTTGTGCTAGAAACACATAAAAATTATGAAGTTTCAAAGGAATCACTTACATTTTAAATTAACCCATACTTCTTATCTATGCTTTGCCATCTGGCTCAATACCTTTTCTCAGTACAGCAAGTTCATCTCTTTCTCCCCATGTTTCCTCTTCGCCATTTTCCAAGTCTCCCCTGATTCTCCAACACTCCTGCTCTTCTTCCTGGCACACTCTTTTGCTGCAAGTCCCACCAACCTCTGCCAGTTCAACTATTGGTCAGTCAGCTTCTTTATTAACCCAATCACAGTGACACATATGCACACAATGCAAAAGAATATTCCACAGTACAGAGGACTGTGAATACTCCATCTGACTCCACTTACTCAAAATATGTCAAAAGCAAAGAAAACAACCTTTTGATTTTTTAAAAAGTCTTTAATTGTTTGAGATTATAATATAATTATATCATTTCCCCCTTTCTTTTCATCTCTTCAAACCCTCCCATATACTCCTCTTTGCTTTGCTCTCTTTCAAATTCATGGCCTCTTTTTTCATTAATTGTTTTTTTGTGTGTGTGTGTTTGTGTGTATTCCTGAACACATAGCTACCTGCTCAGTCTGTCTAATGTTTCTTGTATGCATGTTTTTAGGGCTGACCATTTGGTATTGAATAACCAATTGATGTGCTCTTCCAAGAAATGTACCACTAATTACGTTCGTTTAAGCTCAAAATTCTTAGAAGGATTCTTGTTACTTGCATGTTGTAAAAAATAAAACATTTTCCCAAATATGATTATCGCTGAATTCTGAGGGACATAAGAAATTAGACAAGCCACTAAACATGTGGCTAGGTCATTATGATGTAGCAGTGGAGCAGCTGGAGAGAAGGTGGCTCAGACCGTGCTGTGCTAATTTTTGGCCTTCATTGAACTTGGAGTCACAATATCTTCATCTGTTTCACAAAGAAGCTTCCCCCAAGCTTACCAAGGCCACTGTCACTGTAAAGTCCTCATTCTAATGCTGATTTATTGACATCTTGTTAACAATGCACATTGTTCTCCAATTTTTATTGAGTTTTGACTCATTATTTTTCTTAGAATTGTGGCAGATCCATGGCATTTTAATGTTTCTTTATTCATATGCCACCTTATTAAAATGGATAGGAGATTAAGTACTAGAATGTGATATTCCTCTTGTTTTCAATTTTAATATTCAATTCAGCCTAACTAGCTCTAAAATATGCAAATTGCTAAAATACTGTTGTTACTGGGAGGTTTGTTTACATCATTATTTATGAAAAAACTGAAAGAGTGTCTAAAAGGTAAATTTCTAGTCCGCAAACACTGAGAATCTGGTGGCAGATAGAGCCCACATGGCCCCAGCTGATTTGGGGGATGGTAATTCCCTTTCTAGCATACTAACTGATTCTAGTATATCAACAGTGTTACAGTGTGCCACTAACAACATAGGCACCAATGGACTCCCTCTCATTCACGTCAATCCAGTTCTTTGGTCCCCTTCTCTGGAACCTCTAATGCTGTCCCCTTCCCTGGGAGTTGCCTTCTGCTTTCATGTCTTCTCTCTATCAGGATTCTATAAGTGAGAGAAAGTAGACAAGATTCATCTTTCTGAATCTGTCTTTGGTTTAGCATGATACTTCTACAGTCCCATCCATTTTCCAAAATAATCTGATCTTACTTTTCATAATGGCGAAGTATGCTATTGTATATATGTACTTCATTTTATTAATGCATTCATCCATCAATGAGCACCTAGATGATCTTCTAACTTGTCTGCTGTGAACAGCACAGGAATAAATATAGATCAGATATGTGGGTAAATCCTTTAGATGCTGATGAAAAGTCTTTCTGGTCCATATCCAGGGATAGCATACCTGGATCACAGGTTATTTAGTTCTATGGGAAAACTAAGCAACAGTTAAATGGCTGGTCTGGTGCATTAATACCAGTAATGAATAAAAATTAATTTTCCCACCCACATGCAGACAATAATTTGTTGTTTTACTTTTTAATTTTCTTGATGGTAACCATTCTGATTGGGGGCTGAAATCTTAGGATAGGTTTAATGCACATTTCCCTGATGGCTGGGACATTGAAATTTTTTTCTGTGCATTATTAGCCATTTACAATTCTTTTGAGAAATAGGTATTCAGTTAATTTGCTTATTTATTTCTTAGATTATTTGACTGTTCAGTATATAATTTTTGAGTTTTATATTTTGGATATATATATATCTATGTATTTTTATTATTGTTTATTCATTGTCCATAGTAGTAGGTTTCTTTATGTGTGTGCATGTTTTGAGTGTATGCACTTTCACATGCGTGGCACTTCCATGTAAAGGCCAAAGATCAACCTTGAGATTGGTCTATAAAGTTCTGTCCACCTTATTTTTTGAGACAGTCTGTCATGTAACTTAGAACTAAGTGGTTTGTTCCAAGCGTCCACCTATTTCTATTTTTCCAGTATTGAGATTACAAACATGTGTAACCATATGTGTGTGTGTGTGAGTGTGTGTGTGTGTGTGTGTGTATAGCACGTGTGTGCTATAGAAACATATGGGGGAGATGCTTATACATGTACTCAAAGGTCAAAGGAGGAGACTGGGTACCTTACTCTATCATTTTCCACTATTTTGTTGAAACACAGTCTCTCACTGAACCTGAAGCTACCAATCCTCCTGTATCCTGCCCCTCATAGGACTGGGGTTACAGGTGTGCACATGGCCAGGTCCTTGTGCTTATGCATTAAATAATATTACCCTCTGAGACACAGTATTATAGACTGGTCCTAGGGTCCCATGGATGCTAGACAAGCTATCTATCACTGAGATGCAACTCCACCCCTTACTTTTTCAGGTATTCAAATAGGGATGACTACTTGCTTCCTCATTCCACTTGCTCTGGTGCCTTTTTTTTTTCATCCTTTCATTCTAAAGCTGTGTTTATCTTTTTTTTTTTTCCCCAAGACTAGGTTTCTCTGTGTAACTGCCTGGGTTGTCCTGGAACTTGCTCTGTAGACTAGGCTGACCTTAAACTCAGACATCCACCTGCCTCTGCCTCCTGAATGCTGGGATTAAAGGTGTGCGCCACCACTGCCCAGCTGTTACTTCTTACAGAAAGCAAATAGATGGTTCCTGCTTTCCAATCTAGTCTGTCTGTTTATGTTTTTCAATTGTAAAATTAAGAATATTAACATTGAGTTGTTGTTGAAAGGTATGTATTATTTCCTGCCAATTTTGCTGGTGCATGTGTGTGCGCACACACACACGTGTATGTATTAATACTTAGTGTTTTCCTAGTCCTTATTGCTCTGCTCTTCTTATGTAGTTTGTTCTTTCCCATGGCCTTATGGATGTTCTCATCTTTCTCTTCACGGATTCCTTCAACTGCCATATATAGCATGCTGGCTAAGCGGTCAGAAATTATTCCAGTCTGCGCCAATTTTGGAAAGGTTCTTTGTCATATTGGAAGGATAGCTTTTCTCTGTACTAAAATTTGGGTTGGCAATCATTATCTTTGAGATTTTGGAGTGTTCCACTCTATGCCATCCTGGAATTGATATTTCTGTTGAGAATTCTCCTGCTGCTGCAATGAATTTGCATTTATACGTGACTTGGTGCCTTTCTTGAAGCTTCATTCTTTTACGCTCTGTGTAATTAGTATTTTAATATATTAATTGGGAACTTGCTTTTTCCCGTCTGTCTGATATTATAAATGTCTTCCACATCTCAATGCCTATCTCTTTTCTTAGATTTGTTTTTCTCTGCTATGTTTTTGTTTCATTTACATTGTAGTTCTTTTATACTCGTGAGTCATAGCTCTCGTCTTTTGGTGTTTGTAGCATCTCATATGCTCTGCTTTTACTTTATTATTATATCTTTCTCAATATCTGAATGTTCTAATTTTTCAAATCCTGACATCCTGCTTTCTGTTTGATCTATTCTGTTAGTGTTAGCTTTTCACTGAGTATTTTATCTGATTTTTTTTTTTTAGCTTTTCAGTTACAAAATTTCAACACAACTTTTTCAGTATTTTTTTCTCCCCATTAAATTGTTCTTTCCTTTCCTGTATTGGTGTTCCTACTCCATTCAGCTGTTTATTTCTTTTCTATGAATTACTTCTGGAGAGTATGCCCTCTTTGACTTCCTTAATTGTTCTTACACTACTTTACAATCATTTTTTTCTAGGATTTCAACTAATTCACTCTTACTGGATTAATTGCTGGAGAACAGATAATTTTTGGAGTAGTCACGTTGCTTTGATATTTTTATGTCTCTTATGTTCCTGAATTGGGAATTGTGGATCTGGGGTTAGGTCATTGGTTTGATTTTTTAAATGTCATTTTATTTTTCCATTTGAAGCATCTATAATATTCAAGTGAGACTAGGTTGTAACAGGGATGAGGTGTAATTCCTCCCCAAGAGTCTAGGTGTGTCACTCAGTGACTCACAACTTAGCCCACATGCTCAAAGCACCAGCTGCAGTCTCCAGCCCCACTGTGAGAGTGGAGTACAAACTATAGCAGCAGCTACAACTAAGGAGTAGGCCTTTAATAGTCAATTAAAGATAATCATTCCATCAACTCCAATAACTTTGGGGCAATAAAGAGAGAAAAGGCATTGGCGTGAAGTATGATATTTGTTGCTAAAGGCAGGAATGGGAGAACAATAAACTTAGTCTAACTAGCAATTAGTAGCAGAGCAACAGAGAAATGGCAGAGGGAGTCAAAGTAAGGAAAGAGGGTTGAGAAGTTGGAAGAAGTGAGATTTAAAGATTGTTAATGCTGTTTTAAAGATGTGTAACTCAGCCCTTTCCATCTGCAGGGTCCTAGGATCTCCCAATGCAGCCTGCTTTGGGGCTGAGGCTCTGGGGACAAAGTGATGAGTGCAAGGCTGCAGGGGTTTCTTTTTTTTTCTTTTTTTCTTTTATTTTTTTCCATACATTGTTTTGTTTTATTTTTTCCATTCAAGAACATAATTAAAGAAATAAAATTTTTACCTTTCTTCCCCTTCTCCCGGTCCCCTCCCACTACCCCCCCACCTCTCCTCCCTCCCCCTTCTTCCCTGAAAGAGGGCATGGTGCCCTGCCCTGTTGGAAGTCCAAGGCCCACCCCCATCCCTCTTTGTTCCACAGAGCCAGCATATACCAAGCCCGTCCTTTTATCTGCAAGGTCCTTGGCCAGCAAGTATCCCTGGTCCAGTACCAGCAGATCCATCCAGAGGGCGTCCTTAGATCCACCACCACAAGCCTACTTCAGGGAGGAGGGTATCTGAGAGCCAACTCCAGTGCTGAGGGGACCTAACAGAGGGCAGAACAAGAAAAATCCCCAAGTACACAGTTAGCCACAATGTAAATTGGACCAAGCCGCCGAAACTCCCCTGACCACATTCAAAGGGAGAGATGGGCAGGTGCCAATGCAAGAATTCCTACAACAACCTGAAAAGCAACATGACAACACCAGAATCCAGCGAACATGCAACAGGAAGACTTAAACAACCTAATCCAGAAGAAGTAGAAGAAATTGAATTTAAACATAACATCATGAAAGAGATAGCGACCATTAAGAGGATGTGAAAAACTCCTTTGAAGAAATGGATGAGAAGACTAACAAAAAGTTAGAAGAAATGAATAAATACCTCAAAGATACACTAGAAAACCAAGAAAAAGCAATCAAACAGGTAATGGAAACAGTTCAAGACTTGAAAACTGAAATGGAGGCAATGAAGAAAACACAAACCAAGGGATGGCTGGATATGGAAAATCTGGGTAAATGAACAGAAACTACAGAGACAAGTATAACCAACAGAATAAAGAGATAGAAGAAAGAATCTCAGACGCTGAAGATACAATAGAAAAAAATAAACTCATTGATCAAAAAAAACAAGAAATCCAACAAATTCTTAACACAAAATATCCAGGAAATCTGGGACAACATGAAAAGACCAAACCTAAAAATAATAGGGGTAGAAGAAGGAGAATTTCAGCTCAAAGGCCCAGAAAATATATTCAACAAAATAATAGAAGAAAACTTTCCCAACCTAAAGAAGGATATTCCTATGAAGGTTCAAGAAGCATACAGAACACCAAATAGACTGGATCAAAAGAAAACATCCCCTCACCATATAATAACCAAAACACAAAACATACAGAATAAAAAAAGAATATTAAGAGCTGCAAAGGAATAAGGTTAAGTAACATATAAACATAAACCTATCAGAATTACACCTGACTTCTCTATGGAAACCATAGAAGCCAGAAGGTCGTGGAAAGATGTGCTGCAGACACTAAGAGACCATGGATGCAAACCCAGACTACTATACCCAGCAAAGCTTTCTTTCACCATTGATGGAGAAAACAAGATATTCCAGGATAAAAACAAATTTAAGCAAAACATAGCCACAAACTAAGCCTTACAGAAAGTACTAGAAGGTAAACCACAACTAAAGGAAGCAAACAACACCCATAATAACACAGACATCTAATGACCCTCCATCAGCACAACTCAAAGAAGGAAAACACATAAACTCTACCACACCCCCCAAAAGAACTGGAATTAACAACCACTGGTCATTAATATCACTTAATAACAATGGACACAATTCACCTATAAAAAGGCACAGGTTAAGAGAATGGATACGAAAACAGGATACAACATTCTGTTTACAAGAAACATACCTCAACCTCATAGACAGACACTTCCTCAGAGTAAAGGATTGGGAAAAGGTTTTTCAATCAAATGGCCCTAAGAAACAAACGGGTGTGGTTATACTAATATCTAACAAAATTGACTTCAAACTAAAATCAATCAGAAGAGATGGAGATGGACACTTTATACTTTTAACAGGAATAATCCATCAGGATGAAGTCTCAATCCTGAATATATATGCCCCTAATATAAAAGTACTCACCTATTTAAAAGAAACATTACTAGAACTCAAAGCACACATCAAACCCCACACACTAATAGTAGGAGATTCCAACACTCCTCTCTCACCAATGAACAGGTCAACCAGACAGAAACATAACAGAGAAATACGAGAACTAACAGATGTAATGAATCAGATGGACTTAATAGACATCTATAGAACATTCCACCCAAACAGGAAGGAATATACCTTCTTCTCAGCATCTCATGGAACCTTCTCGAAAATCTATCACGTACTTGGTAACAAAGCAAACATCCACAGATACAAAAAAAAAATTGGACTAACCACCTGTGTCTTATCAGATCTCCATGGAGTAAAGTTAGAGTTTAACAACAATTCCACCCCAGAAAGCCTACAAACTCATGGAAACTGAACAGTCAACTAGTGAACCACTCCTGGGTCAAGGAAGAAATAAGGAAAGAAATTAAAGTCTTCCTTGAATTCAACGAAAATAAAGACACAACATACCTAAAGCCATGGGACACTATGAAAGCAGTGCTAAGAGGAAAGTTCATAGCACTTAGTGCCCACATAAAGAAAATTGAGAAACCACACATTAGTGACTTAACAGCACCCTGAAAGCTCTCAAAAAAAAAAAAAGAAGAAGACACCCAGGAGGAGTAGAAGACTGGAAATAACCAAACTGAGGGCTGAAATCAACAAAATAGAGACACAGAAAACAATCCAAAGAATCAATGAAACAAAGAGCTGGTTCTTTGAGAAAATCAACAAGACAAACCCCTGTCCAAACTAATCAAAAGGCGGAGAGAGAACACTCAAATAAACAAGATCAGAAATGAAAAGGGGGACATAATAACAGACACTGAGGAAATTCAGAGAATCATTAGGTCTTACTACAAAAGCCTGTGTACCACAAAATTGGAAAATGTAAAAAAAAAAATGGACGGTTTTTTTAGATAAATACCATATACCAAAATTAAATCAAGACCAGGTGAACGATTTAAATAGACCACTAAGTCGTGAGGAAATAGATGCTGTCATCAAAAACCTCCCAACCAAAAAAATCCCAGGACCAGATGGTTTTAATGCAGAATTCTACCAGAACTTCCAAGAAGAGCTAATACCTGTACTTCTTAATTTGTTTCACATAATAGAAACAGAAGAGTCATTGTCAAACACTTTTTATGAAGCTACAGTTACTCTGATACCAAAACCACACAAAGACGAAACCAAGAAAGAGAATTACAGACGAATCTCACTCATGAACATCGATGCAAAAAAAAAAAAAAATACTGGCAAACCGAATCCAAGAACACATCAAAAAAAGCATCAATTATGATCATGTAGGCTTCATCCCAGAGATGCAGGGCTGGTTTAACATATGAAAATCTATCAATTTAATCCATCATATAAACAAACTGAAAGAAAAAACCATATGATCATATCATTAGATGCTGAAAAAGCATTTGACAAAATTTAACACCCCTTTTTGATAAAGGTGTTGGAGAGATTAGGGATACAAGGACAATATATATATTAAAATAATATAATAAAAGCAATATACAGCAAGCCGACCACTAATATCAAATTAAATGGAGAGAAACTCACAGCAATTCCACTAAAATCAGGAACAAAACAAGAATGTCCACTCTCCCCATATCTTTTTAATATAGTGCTTGAAGTTCTAGCGATAGCTATAAGACAACATAAGGATATCAAGAGGATTCAAAATGGAAAGGAAGAAGTCAAACTTTCGTTATTTGCAGATGATATGATAGTGTACATAAGTGACCCCCAAAACTCTACCGAAGAACTACAGCTGATAAATACCTTCAGCCATGTGGCAGGATACAAGATCAACTCAAAAAAATCAGTAGCCCTCCTATACAAAAAGGATAAAGAAGCAGAGAGGGAAATCAGAGAAACATTACCTTTCACGATAGCCACAAATTGCATTAAGTATCTTGGGGTTACACTAACCAAGGAAGTGAAAGATCTATTTGACAAGAACTTTAAGGCCTTGAAGAAAGAAATTGAAGAGGATACCAGAAAATTGAAGGAGCTCTCATGCTCCTGGATTGAGAGGATCAATACAGTAAAAATGGCAATTCTACCAAAGGCAATCTATAGATTTAATACAATCCCCATCAAAATACCAACAAAATTCTTCATAGACCTTTAGAGAACAATAACTAGCTTTATATGGAAAAACAAAAGGCCCAGGATAGCCAAAACAATCCTATACAATAAAGGAACTTCCGGAGGCATTACCATCCCTGACTTCAAACTTTATTACAGAGCTATAGTAATGAAAACAGCTTGGTACTGGCATAAAAACAGAAACGTTGACCAATGGAATCGAATCGAAGACCCAGATATTAATCCACAAACCTATGAACACCTCATATTTGACAAAGACTCTAAAATTATACAATGGAAGAATGAAAGCATCTTTAACAAATGGTGCTGGCATAACTGGATGTCAACCTGTAGGAGAATGAAAATAGATCCTTATCTATCACCATGCACAAAACTCAAGTCCAAATGGATTAAAGACCTAAATATAAATCTGACCACACTTAACCTGATAGAAGAGAAAGTGGGAAGTAGTCTGCAATACATGGCCACAGGAGACCACTTCCTATGTAAAACCCCAGTGGCACAGACAATAAGAGCAACAATGAACAAATGGGACCTCCTGAAACTGAGAAGCTTCTGTAAAGCAAGAGACACAGTCATTAAGACAAAAAGGCATCCTACTGAATGGGAGAAGATCTTCACTAACCCCACATCAGACAAAGGTCTGATCTCCAAAATATACAAAGAACTCAAGAAACTAGACATTACAATGCTAAATTACCCAATTAAAAATTGGGGTAATGATCTGAACAGAGAATTCTCAACAGAAGAAGTTCAAATGGCCAAAAGATACTTTAGGTCATGTTCAACTTCCTTAGCGATCAGGGAAATGCAAATCAAAACAACCTTGAGATACCATCTTACACCTGTCAGAATGGCTAAAATCAAAAACACCAAGGATAGCCTATGCTGGAGAGGATGTGGAGTAAGGGGAACTCTCATCCATTGCTGGTGGGAATGCAAACTTGTGCAACCACTTTGGAAATCAGTGTGGTGGTTTCTCAGGAAATTGGGAGTCAACCTACCTCAGGATCCAGCAATACCACTTTTGGGACTATACCTAAGAGATGCCCAATCATATTACAAAAGCATTTGTGCAACTATGTTCATAGCAGCATTATTTGTAATAGCCAGAACCTGGAAACAACCTAGGTGCCCCTCAATGGAAGAATGGATAAAGAAAGTGTGGAATATATACACATTGGAGTACTACTCAGCGGTAAAAACAATGACATCTTGAATTTTGCGTGCAAATGGATGGAAATAGAAAACACTATTCTTAGTGAGATAACCCAGACCCAAAAAGATGAATATGGTATGTACTGACTCATTAGTGGACTCTAGCCATAAACAAAGGACATTAAGCCTATAGTTCACAAGCCTAGAGAAACATATATAGACCTTCCTGGAAATTGGAAGCAAACAAGCTAGCCGGGCAAAAGTTGGGAGCACAGGGGTGGGGGTATTGATGGGGCTGAGGTTGGGGGAGGGGGAGAGGGGGAAGGAGAAGGGAGAAGGGAAGGACTTGGGAGAGCTTGGGCGAGTGGGAGGGTGGAGATAGAGGAAGGGCAGATATTGGAGCAGGGAAGAAGATAGCTACACTAAGGGAGCCACTTTAGGGTTGGCAGGAGACTTGGCTCTAGGGGGGATCCCAGGTGTCCCCGGGGATGTCCCCTGCTAGGTCCTTGGGCAGCAGAGGAGAGGATGCCTGAATTGGTCTTGTCCCATAGTCACAGTGATGAATATCTTGATTATCACCATAGAAATTTCGTCCGATGTATTGAGATAGAGACAGAGACCCACATCCACATCAGAGCACTGGACTGAGCTCCCAAGGTCCAGTTGAAGAGCAGAAGGAGGGAGAAGATGAGCAAGGAAGTCAGGACCCCGAGGGGTTGGTCCACCCACTGAGACAGTGTGCCTGATCTAATGGGAGCTTACCAAATCCAGCTGGACAGGGACTGAACGAGCATGTGATCAAACCGGACTCTCTAAATGTGGCTGCCAATGGGGCGGACTGAGAAGCCATCGATAATGGCACTGGTACCTGTCTCTTCTGCATGTATTGGCTTTTTGGAACCCTAGTTTGCTTGGATGCACACCTTCCTGGCCTGGATGGAGGGGGGAGGGCCTTGGACTTCCCACAGGTCAGGGTACCCTGCCCTCTCTTAAGGATAGAAGGGGAGGGAGGAAGGTTAGTGGTGGAGCGGGAGGGGACTGGGAGAAGGGGAGGAATTGTCAATTTTTGAATAGAAAAATAAAAATTGAGGGAAAAAAAGAAAATCAGCATATGAACAATGACTTGGCTTTCATCTATACATTTCAACTGTGAATCCTTCTAGATATGGAAAAATGGGAGGGGCTGGTTATTAGATTTTAAGTTTCGGGATTGTTTTCATTGTTTTCTCATCCCTAAGATGGTAAGAGAGTTGTTTATGAGGATGGATTAAGATAATATAAATCTAACCCCTAACAATGTCTAACACATAGCAGTGACTCTGTGGCAGTAGAGCTTCTAAATGCTGCTGCCAATGGGGAGGGACTGAGAAGCCATTGATAAAGGCACTGGGACCTGTCTATTTTGCATGTATTGGCTTTTGGGGACCCTAGTTTGCTTGGATGAACACCTTCCTGGGCCTGGATGGAGGGGGGAGGGCCTTGGACTTCCCACAGGGCAGGTTACCCTGCCCTCTCTTAAGGATGGAGCAGGAGGGAGGAGGGTTAGTGGGGAAGCGGGTGGGGAATGGGAGAAGGGGAGGAAGTGTCAGTTTTTGACTGGAAGAAAAAAGATGTGTAACTCAGAAGCTAAAACAAGAAGGATTTTGGATGAAACAAAATAAAGTTGAGGTAGAAATGAGAAGTATATGCATTGTAGAAAGAGAAATAGGACAGCTGTAGAAACAGATAGACTGATCATAAAACATAATTGAGCATATAAAAATTAAAATAAAATAATTTAGAAACCATAAGATTTAAAAACAAAGCCAAAGGGATAGAGAAACAATATTTAAAGAACTATAGCATTAGTCAATATGTGTTCCTTAAAGAACAGGTGTCAGGTCATTCCTCCCCCTGAGATGTCTGAGGGAGCAAACTGTGTTCTAAGAAGTGGGTTGGGTATGTATTCAGAACAGATTTGTTCCAGGATACTGTAATTTAAATGTCTGCCCAGGTTTCAGCAAGGGTTAACTCCTCCTTCCCAGGGGTTTTTCACCCTTGTGGTGAGTGGCGTGCAGACCCATCCTGGTTTCCACATAGACTGGTAATCATGCTTTTCTTTGGCGGGTTTTAAATTTGTGACCACACTCATTCTTGGATCTTTGGTCTTAAATGCCTGTCTTACCGGGGCTCTGATTTGTTAGTTACTAGTCAGCATTTGCAGATTTAGTTTGAATTTGATCCACTAGGTTTCAGTTCAGGACATCTGGTGCGTAGTATTCACGTGGTCATGTGCTTCTCCGGATTTTGTGTTGTCTGTAGGTAGAAGTGGGGCTTGGGGCTTTTGTAGACTCAGTTGTACCAACTTATTACCCTTCCTGGGAATATGCTATCTGCCCCTTGCAGTTTGTGGGGCTGTTCTGAAAGATTTTTGTTTCAGTTGTCTTTGTTTCTAGGGATTTTAATTTTCTTTTCTTTGTTAGCCAAAAGTGAGGGAGGTGAATTCTCTCCCTTTGCTGCTGTTTCGGACCGTGCTTTGGGTTACAGTCCGCTGCTCCTCTTATGAACCTAGCATTTAGGATTTCTGCATTTCATCTAATTTCACAGCCCGCTGATTTGGGCTCTTCTCCATCCACTGTCCACGTGTCTCACTTCTTTTAGAGAAATGGAGCAGAGGTCAGTGTGGTTGATCCCCAATCTTCCATCTTCCCATTTTTTTTCTTTTCTTTCATTCTTTTTTTTTTCAATTTAGAAGTGGTTTCACACTATTGTCCAGGATGGCCTCAAACATATTGCAATGCTCCAACCTCTGCCTCAGAAATTCTAGTATTATAGGCATGAAGCACCCCCCCCCAGCTATAAACCCCCAGGCCAATACGCAGCTAGTAATTTTTTTGACTCTGGTGATTGTTTACTTTGCTGTAAAGAAGCTTTTTAGTGAATCCTATTTTATTTATTCATTTTTTTATGTGTGTGAGTGTTTTGCCTGCATGTATATATATGTATCATGTGTGAGTCTCATTCAGGTAAAGGATGAGGATGTTGGATCCCCTGGAAATGGAGTTACCGACCATTTTAAGCTGCCAGATGGGTGCTGGGAACAGCACCCAGGACCTCTGCAAGAACAAGTGCTCTTAAGTGCTGAGCCATCTCTCCAGTCCCTGAAGAAGCTTTTTAATTTCATGCTATCCCATATGTCAACTTGGCAATTGTTTCCTGAGCTGCTAGAGCACTTCTCAGAGGGCCATTAAACTGCCCATATCCTGTAGAGTCCTCTGTTTCCCTCGAGCAATTTCAAAGTGTTGGGTCTTGAACTAAGATCTTTGATAAACAGGTTCTGTGCCCAGCATGCTAAGTTAAAGTCCCTGCTCTGTGTTTCTCAGGTCCATAACCTTGGACAAATATGCAGCGTCTTTGTGTATGCAGAATACAGGGAAGAGCAAGTAATTTAGTAAGTGTGAGGCACATGCATGGCTTTCAGGTTAGGAATTATGAAGGCTTATTTTTGTTTCATTGCATTTTATTTTTAAGAGAGGGTGTTGCTGTGTAGTGCAAGCTGGCCTCAAACTTGTCATCCTCTTCACTCAGCCTCCAGAATACAGGGATTGAAGACGTGCATCACCACACACTACTAGATTTTTAGTTGGTTTATTATTAAAAATGCTTTCTAAATTCAATCAGTTTTCCTGTTGTAACTTTATGGGTTATGCCACTTTTGAGTAATTTATTTTGTTGACAAATTTTGAAACAATTGAAATTTGGTATATGCCTCAGGTAAAATATATTTAAAAATGTGAACCATTTTGAGCTGTTTTTGTACATGGTAAGAGGTAGGAATCTAGTTTCATTTGTTGACAAATGGCTATTGAGCTTTCCCAGAACCCTTGTTTGAAGAGGCTGTCTTTTCTCCAACATGTTTTTGACACCCTTTTCAGGATTCATATGGCTGTAGCTTTATTTCTGGGTCTTTTATACTGTTGGTCTCTACTTCTGTGCCAGTACCATGCTGACCTTAGTAATACAGCTCTGTATACAGTCTGATCAGGAACTGAAATACTTCTGCTATGGATATTTTACTGGGAATTGTTTTGGCAATTTGGGGTCTTTGAGATCCACATGGATTTTTGAACTTTTCTTTCTATTTCTATAAAGAGTATTACTGGAATTTTGATGATAGTTAAATTGAAAGTATAGATGTATTTTGGATATTTTCATTTTTACAGTATTAATTCCCCAAACCATGAGTATAGGAAGCCTTTCCGTTGATTAGTTTCTTTGTCAGTTTCTCTCTTCTGTGTTTTAAAGTTTCATTGTGGAAGTGCACTGCTTCCTTGGCTCAGTTGATTTCTAGATATTTTATTAATTTTTGAGAATATTTTGACAAACGTTATCTTCTTAATTTCTTTCTCAACATGTTTGTTAATGGTGCATTAAAAAAGTTCTTGAGGGGTCAGAGAAAGGACTCTGTGGTTAGGAGCTTTGGGTGCTCCTCTAAAGGACAGGATACAATGCCCAGCACCCACATGGTGGCTCACAACTACCTGTAACTCCAGTTACAGAAGATCCATGGCACCAGCTATACATGTGACACACACTCACACTATATATATAATATATATATTATGCAGGCAGGCAAAATACCCATACACATAAAATAAATTTTAAAAAAGCTCTTGAATTCATATGCTAATTTAGTGTCCTACAACTTTGTTGAAGCTCTACATTCATTAGTTATCCAATGTAAGGGTAACATTCATTGTAAGGGATTTAGGATGGAATCTTTAGTGTCTTATATAAATATCCTATATTTAAATTTGTCTACAAATCAGGACTACTTGTCCTATTGCTTAAATGTTTGTATCCGTTTAATTTCTTTTCCTGTCTATTGCTCTGTCTAAGAATTAAAACAGTATATTTTTTAAAATCACTTCTCTTAGTTTTTGAAACTATAATATAATTAATCATAACTTCCCCTTTACCTTTTCTCCCTCCAAACCTTCCCATGTGCTCCTCCTGTTATCTTTTAAATTCATTGTCTTTTTCCATTAACTATTATATATATATACATGTATATGCATATATATTCATATATAATCAATTCACTATGAATAATGTCACTTGTATTATGTTCTCAGGGATGACCATTTGGTATTGGATAACTAATTAATGTGCTCTTCTCTTGGCAAGATTATTTCTCTCCCTCTCTGTATTTCTTAGTTGCCTGTAGTTCTTTCTGTAGGGTTGAAGCAGGTCTATTGCTGTTGTCCTTGTTCAGCTCATGTTTAGTCAGTAAGTAATTTAGGTGAGACGTCATGGGTGTAGCTTCTGACATTCCTAGGAGATGCAATCCCACAACAAATTCCCAAGTTTTCTGGCTACAATCTCCTTCTCTTTTTTCTTCTTCAATCATCTCTGGGCCTTAGGTGAAAGATTGTGATGTAGATGCATTTAGACTGGGCTTCACAACTCTGCATTTTGATTGGTTGTGGTTTTCTCTACCGGTCAGTCTCTCTGTGCTGCAAAGAGAAGCTTTCTTGATGAAGGGTGAGGACTACACTTACCTTTGGACGTAAGAACAAGTGTTTAGAATGTAGTTAGGATCATGCTTGTTTAGTAAAGTGGTGGTTGCAGGTTCTCCTCCAAGATTCATGACATCATTAGCCCTAGATAGTCGACTAGGTTTCCACTACTAGATATGATTTCCTTTTCGTTCAGCAGGCCTTAAGGCCAATTAGAGAGCTCTTGGTTACCACTTAAGATTATCATGCTGTGCTGGTCATTGTGTTTCACGGGTGTCATAGCTGGGTAGGACTGTTGGTTGTTTCCCCCATTTGGAAGCTCACATGGTATATATCTTCTTGGAGAGAATGAACATTGTCATCCCAGGTAGAAAAATTTCATTTAAGCCATATATACATACCAAATTATATATATTACTAGTATTTGTAGGTAGGTAGGTAAATAGCTAATAGTGTGATTCATAATGACTTTTCAGATATCTTTACTGTTCTTTTGCCCTCCTCTCTTCTGTACTTATCTTCCCTCTACCTAACGAGAGCCTCCCATTATCTCATCCGATCACTTGTGTCCTGATTTTCCCTTCTCTGTAACTTTTGGCTCCCCACTCCAGCAATTGCCTGTTTTAACTTTTCTCATTTCTAGAACTACTTCTGGATATGTACTCAAATTGGAAAATTTGGAGCTAGAAGCCTTTGACAAGAAAGAACATGTGTATCAGTATTATTCCAATTGTTTCATAGTAAATTCATCTCAGAATAAAATGCAACAAAATAATAACTACTGTTGAACTAATACATTCAACGTCTCTGCTTCTTCTTCAGTTTTCTTACAACTTAATCTTCAAAACCATAACTCTACCTTAAGATGTAGTCAAATAATACCTTTTTGGTATTTAAAATAATTCATAATAAAAGCTAATCTTTTTATCCTGACTCCCTGTGAAATCTTCCCATGGTGGTCTGCCCCTTTTTGAGCTGAGAAAGAGTGGGTAGGGGGCTGGGTAGATGGGAGGCTTGGGGAAGGAATGGGAAAGAGAGGAGAGAGGTGAAACTGGTTAGTATGCAAAATAAATGAAAAAGTTAATACAAAATCTTACCATTCTAACTCATTTTCCCTATATACAACACTCTAGCTTTGTATCATGACACCTGCTGAAGCACTCAATCTTGAATGTTCCTTTAAGTCATACACTAAGCTAAAAATAAATCAGATCTTTGGGACTGGAGAGCTGGTTCCATGGTTATGAGTTCCTTCTACTCTTCCAGGGACCTAGTTTAGTTCCCAGAACCAATGGGTGATGTGGGATTTCCCTCTTATGCTGTGATTACCATTGATAAATAAAGGAACTGCTATGGGCCTATAGCAGAGCTATAGGGGAACAGAGCTAGGAGGGGAAAACTAAACTGAATGCTGGGAGAAAGGAGGTGGAGTGAGAGAGAAGCCATGGAGCCATTGCTGGAGACAGACATGCTCAAACTTTGCTGAGTTTTTCTGACTCAGCCACAACAGAAAAAAAAAAGCCATGCTGTTTTGAAATGCTGGCTTTCTGGGCTATGCTGCCAGTATGAACTCTGGTTTTTTCAGGAGACTGAACATTTAAATGGGGTTTGTGAGCAATGTGCTATAACTTCCTTAATAGACCTGCTGTGTGCCTAAAACTGGGGCAATGTGTACGGCTTACAGAGGTGGTGATCGGACTTTCACCATGTTGGATTGTGCAGAGCAAGCAGACAATACTATATATACCCCAGTAATGATGCAACTTAAGTTTTTAAGAAGCACTTAGCATTTTAAGAAGCCTTCCTGGTCAGTAAAGAATTACAGATATGCAATAAAGACAAATTCAGATGGAAAAGACCTCTAAATGGGTCACAATTTTGGATAAATATACATAGTCTTGGGAGAAAAAGAAAAAGAATATAGACAGTTATAAAAAGAAGTAAATAGTTTAAAAATTAAAAGGAGTAAAGAAAAATAAGCACATAAAGATGGAAAATTCACAGAGAGTCTGGATTATGTATATTATTGTATTTGCTTTGAGTTTTTTGACTGTGGAGAAGCTAAGTACAGAGAGACATTTCATTGTATGGGATGCTAAGCTAAACAAACATGTATGTTTTAAAGGTATCTTGATTTCAAAATATGGGTCTAAGGATATGTTGCTTTGAAAAAAATATTCTTCTTTTGTTTCCACAGAGGATGAAAACCTATGGATTGCTTCTAGGCTAATATTGTTTGATGAACCAAGACTACCTGAAAGGTTGCCTTGAATACCCCTCAAAAAATTACTTTGCCCAAGAAACAGTAGGGAGCAGTTTGGAGAAAAACTACAGCCATATTCCCAAATATTGTTTATAAATGTTTGTTTACATTTAAGGGGGGTATATGCTATAGAGATTTGCATTGGTATGGCTCTTGGTTTATTGATACAAATTTAAGGTCAGTTTTGTTATATGTATATTTCTGTTCTTGATTAAGGTATTGTTTTGTATAGCTCATTTAAAAATGTAATGTATAATTAAGAAATATAGGTTATTTATTATATAGATAATCATCTATAATAGTCAAGCTTGTAGTAATTTTAATTAGATGTTCTAGATATATAGAGATATATTTCATTTAGATAGGCATTCTTCAAACCTTTCAAAGACCTATGGAATATGGCATCTAAATGTTTTAAGAAGTTAGGACTATTCATGACAGTGAGACACATCTGCTCCTGGCAGCACCAAGCTACTTCAAGAGGAAGATAGGCAAGAGGCTCCTCATGGAGTCTGTTAGCCATTGGGCAAGAAGCTCCTCTTGCTTGGACTGCATCATGAACTGGACTTGTAGGAACTGGACCTGCAGAGAAATGACTACTGAACTTGCCTAAATGTGAGACAATCCTTTGAGGTTCCTGCTTCATGAAAGAGTCTTCAGACATTCTGCAGAACACAGAAGAAGGTGACTGACAAACTGCCAATATAGGCAGAACTGTTTTTGAAATTTCCTGCTTCATGGAAAAGTCTGCCAGATACTATGGGCCTGTAGTCTGAAGATGGATGCCCCAATGGTACAGAAGAACTTTGGGTGACTGTACAGGCAGTGAGATGTCTCTGTCAATTTTAGAGTTTTGGAAATTGCTTATAATGTACTTCCTGTTTACTTAGGTAATATTATATCCTTCTGTAGTCTTTGATGAAGTTGAAGAATAGTTTTCTCTAGTCATGATAAAAGATAAAGTAGATATAAATATTGTAACTGTAATTATTGCTTGATACCTGTTTTGTTATATGTAATTTTACTATGTTAAAGTTAAAACCTTCTGTTTTATTTAAACAGAAAAGGGGAGGTGGTGTGGGATTTCCCTCTGTACGCAGTGAATACCATTGATAAATGAAGGAACTGCTATGTGCCTATAGCAGAGCTATAGGGGAACAGAGCTAGGTGGGGGAAAACTAAGTTGAATGCTGGGAGAAAGGAGGTTGAGTCAGAGAAAAGCCATGGAGTTGCCACTGGAGACAGACATGCTTAAACTTTGCTGGTAGGCCACAACCTCATGGTCATGCACAGATTAATGGAGATGGGTTAAATTAAGATGTAAGAGTTAGCCAATAAGAAGCTAGAGCTAATGGGCCAAGCAGTGGTTTAAATAATACAGTTTCTGTGGGGTTATTTTGGTTCAGGATGGCCGGGACGAACAAGCAGCCTCCTCCTACAGGATGGGAAGTCGCTTACAACCACCTGTAGCTTCAATTCCAGGAGATCTGACACACTTTTCTGCCTTTCATGGATACCTCTCACCATGTAGCATTAACTAACCTAGACACATACACAATATATTTAAAAATAGAATAAATATTTAAATGCGTATTACTTGGTTCTTTGGTCATGGTGTTTTATCACATGAATATGAAAGTTACTAAGACAATGGCAGAATAGTTTATTTGGCTCACAGTTTCAAAGACACAGTCCAGCCTGAAAGAAAGGTAGTGGGGCTTTGTCAGTTCTCTACAGTTACTCAGTAAACAAAGATGGGACAGGAAGCAGTGCAGGCTATCACCTTGAGGATAAGGCAACAGTGACCAACTTCTAGCTAGGCTTCACCTTTTAAAGGTTCAGATTCCCTAAGCAGGAAGTCAAGCACTTGAACACATTCAAACTACAGTGTTGTCTAAGTGCTCCTCTTTGTTGCAGCTCTTGTTGTTATTTAATAAAACATGTTGGTCTGGCTCAAAGAGCCACTGCTATTAAGCTAGTGTAGCCCACAAAAGGAAATGCTATAGCAATTGGTTACATTGGCCTGGGCTGTTAATCTTTTCATATATTTTTCTGAACTAGAAGCTGGGAAGGGGGAGCGGGAAGGCTCAGCCAGTAAAGAGTTTGCTATGCACACATGAGAATCTGAGTGGAGTTCAATAACACACACCTAAAATCCCAGTTTGGGAGAGGTAGAGATAGAAGGATCCCTGGAGCTTGGTGCCCATATGGTCTAGCCAAATTGGTGAGCTTGAGGTTTAGGAGAGACCCTGCCTCAAGACCTAGAACGGAGGGTGATTGATTAAAGAAGATACCCTACATAGACTTCTAGTCCATACACACATGTGCACACATATCTGTACACACACACACACACACACACACACACACACACACACACACACAAACACTATTTTCTGAATTGAAATAAGATCGTATCTGCTCTTTGAGAACTTTTATGTCTAAAATAAGAAAATTCCATTATGCTGGTTAATTTATATCAATTTGACTCAAGTTAGAGTCATTTTGGAAGAAGGAACCTCAATTGAGAAAATACCCAGACCAGACTGGCCTCTGGGCAAACCTGTGTTATGTGTCCTTGACTGATGATTGATGTAGGAGGGCCTAGCTCACTGTGAGCAATGCCATCCCTGAACGCAGGCTGAGCATGGTCTTTACATTAGGTCCTGCCTCCATTTACTGCCTTGAGTTATTGCCCTGACTTCCCTGGATGATAGACTACAAGTTGTAAGAGGAAGTAGACTCTGTCTTCCTCAAGTTGCTTTTGGTCATGGTGCTTTATTGCAGTAATAAAAATCCTAACTAAGTCACTGGGCCTGTAAGATGGCTCAGCAGTTAAGAGCATCAGTTGCTCTTCCACAGGACCTGGGTTCAATTCCTAGCACCCAAATGGAGGCTCATAACCATCTGGAACTCTAGTGCAGGAGCTCCGACATCCTTGTCTGGTCTTTGCCAATAAAACAATGCCCTTATTGGTACACTTACATATATGCCAGCAAAACATCCATACATATAAAATAACAAAATTTTATATATATATATATATTACTGAGGAAGATAATCCTATACTATATTGACCATGCAAACTGCAATAACAGATTAGTATATTTTATCAATCACTAGTATTTAATATTTAGAAGCTGCTCTGTTTTATTTGTAGTACTTAGAATATTTGACACATCAGATAGTACCCATTCCTCTATATTTTTAGACTGTGTAAGCACAAACATAATTTTGTACATTGATAAATTGCCAGGGCTTGAAATAGCTACCTGGCACACAGTAGATAGTCAATAAATATTTGCTGAACAAATATCGAAAATTATCTAGAGCTTGGCCTATCTCCAGAATAGTGTGCCACACTTAAGATCCAAGTTTTATAGATTGGGCAATGTTTTCAAAGGTAGCTTTATTTCCTTTTAATTTCCCATCCATTTTGAAATTCATTTTATTACTTTTAGATTTATCATCCTGTTTACAAACTTTATTCTTTCTATCTTTCTCCAGTCAATTTTTTAATTACACATTCCACTTTATTTTGAATTACGGCTATTGAAAGTTGATATTTCATTTCAACAAGTTTCAATTACCTAATTGAGACATGAAATTCCTGCTTTGAATGTTTTGCTAGTGTAAGACACCAGGTTTACATTCCCATTAAACTGGTACTTACCCTTATCGGATATGCATCTGAGCTAGATACCCAAATGGGCACTCACTCTGGATTTCCTCTGAAAACGAGGAATCTTCTTGATTAAGTAACTAAGAGTGCAATTTGCTTGTTGGTGCCCTCTGAAACCCTTTGTGGTGGCAGAGGCTTTTTGCCCTATAAATCTACCTGCCTGGAACACAAATGAGGTTTGACAGCATCCAAAGCATTTAAAAAACAAACAAACAAACAAAAGAACCTGAAGAAGGGAAAGTGGGTCTTTGTTTGTACAAATTTCCTTTAGTGACAAGAGGTTTAAGCTACTTTAAAGTTGTTCACTTATTTAGGTATTTCCCCTTGCAAACCTGCACTTCTCTGCAAATTGCTTATCACCTTCTCTACTGCCTATTTGTGCTGTGTGTGCCAGCATACTGTGATGACCAACAGGTCTATTTGGACTAACGCCTGTCCTGAGAACTTAAGATCAACACCAAGCACTACTAGGCACAGATGACTCTGATGACATATGTCTTATTCAAAGTTGAATTGGGCTAGCTTATGGAATCTCCTCATTTTTTAGCATATAGAAAAGTCAGCTCTTCCCACATCTAATTGATTCACATCATTTTATAGCAAGTACACAGAAATTAATTTATCATGTAAGGCATCAGCTATTATGCTGCCATGCTGGGTGACTAGTTGATCACATTAGAGCACTTCCATCAATGGAAGAGGTAGCGTTTTGTTTTTGGAATACAAATTTGCCTTCTCTGGATGCAAGACTTCTGCCAAACAAATATGTGTAGTTATAGAATAGCTTACCCACTTCTATAGTGTTTTTATACCTTGAGGACTTAAGTTAATAGAAAATGGAGTCAGAGTCATGAAATTTTCTGGTCTTAATGCATTCCTTTACCATCCTGACATGGGTGCCATGATAGAATGGAATAGGCATGGTGGTTCCTTTATCCCCAGCACTTGAGAGGCAGAGGCCGGTGGATCTCTGTAATCTCATGGTCATTCTGGTCTACTAGGTAAGCTTCAGACAAACTGAGGCCCTTCAAGAAGCATAGAATGATCATTTGAAGGCTCAGGTCCAGCAGGATGACAATACTTTGGAGCTGGGGCACAGTTCCCTAGGAAGCTATGCCTCCTGTGACTCAGCATCCAATATGTGAAATTATAGCCAGGATTCACAGGTCAAGGAAGCAAGGGGTAGCCATGAGAGTAGCATTATATTAATTATCCTTACCAATCCTACAAAACTTTTGCTTTCTGTTTAGGTAACTTGACCTTGTGATGGTGAATTTTATTTGTCAGTGTTGTCAGACCACCAGATATGAAGATGCTTGGCTAACTACTATTCTGGATGCTTCTGTGGGATATGTTTTATTGAGGTCAACATTTATGTCAAAGTGCTGCATTATGGCCCATGCATGGAATCTCACCTACTCTGGAGGTGGATAACGGAGGATCACTTCAGCCGGAAGTTGTCTTCCAGCCTGGGCAACATAGCAAGACTCAGAATTAATTTTTTAAAAATGCTTTTCACAATGTGATCTGGCCTCATCCAATCATTTGAAGGCCCTTAGAGGATAAAAAAGACCAGCAGCCCTGCATTTCTCCAGCAGACTGCCTTTAAACTTCATTTTTAGCATTGACGTTTTCTACTTCTATAGCAAACAGCTTCAGAATTTAGGTTGGAACACTAGCCCTGTAGCCTGATAGCTTTCTATGGCTGCACAGTACTGCTTCTACTGGGTCTCAGCTTACTCTGCAAAATGTGAACCTGATAGCCTATGGAGTCATGCGAGTCAGTACCTTATACTAGATCTTTAATGTATACCCATATAATCTGTATTTTTATATTTTTAAAAATTCTATCAGCTCTCATGTGATTGTGTGTATGGAGTTCAAGGACTGACTTTTGGAAACCAGCTCTCTTCTTCCACCGTGGGATCTGGGGAGCAAACTCAGGTCGTCAGGCTTGCGGGATAGCGCTTTACTCACGCAGCCATCTTGCTGGCTCTGGCTCTTTCTGTAGAAAACCCTAGCAAATTCACAAAGGGCTTGTTGAGTACAAATTCGACACAGGAAAATAACAGTACGTACTCAAATTCTTTCGAAGCCTGATTATGTCTGTGTTATACAATCAGGCAAAGGTAGCTGGATTCTGCGTTTCGTATTCCTTATCACTGAGATGGAGCCAGGGCTTCCTCCCATCTAAACGTCCTGAAGAGCTAGCACTACAGGCACGAGTCACCATGCAGAACTAGATTAGAATGTTAATCTCGTTTAAAGTATACAGTTTTCTATGACCTTGTTCTTGTCTGTCATAAAATTATGTTTCGGTGAACATCCATTTTGTAGGGACTTTTTATTAACTAAAGACACAGAGTACTTAAGTTAAATATTTTATCACTGCAGCTCTTTTAATTCCATATGTAACATATCAATGACACGCAATAAGAACTATTATCTAATACAATGAAAATATTATTTCTTCTAAAAAATGTTTATGTTGTTCAGGATGCTTCCTGATATCTATAGAGTTGATCTTAGCTAGGTAGGAAAATAAAGATCGCATGCCTTGGCTTTCATAATTCACTAAATCAGCCACATTTGAAACTGCACGACAAGGGGAAGGTACAGATAATAAAACGTATTTACAGAGATACTTCTGAAACTTTTGTGGGGCATCGACACTCTATAGAGCAGTTTACAAAATGAAAAGAACTATTAGTTGACTTCCTACAAGAAACAAAATAATTTTTGAAGTTCCTTCAAGGACAAAAAATAATGGATGTTTTTATGGTTTGCATCTGGACTAACTCTATTAGCATCATTAGTGGTAATGTGTTCCAGAAGTCATTTAATGTAATTATGCAGATAATATTTTTTCATTATGAATGCTGTGGAATTTTGAATAAGTTTATTTTTATATAAACTCTTTTAGTATTCTAATAGTAGTTTTGTAGAAAGGTCTGTTGCCTCTGTAATAAGAAACAGAAACTTATAGTTTGGGAGAATATTGACAAGCCTGGCTTCTATAGTTCATAAAGATACAACTTTTTTGTATGAAGTTGCTAAGGCAAGGTAGAAGTCCCTTCAGTTTTAGCTATATGCATCACTATGCATAAAGTTCCATTACCTATAGTGAGCTTTTCTTTTTAATTTTTATGTTTCCCTCTCAACCACATTTTAATCCTTTCTGATTTATCAGTCTGACTTTTTCCAGGACAACACCCCTGCCAGACTCTCAGGTTATATGGCTTGTTGGACTCTGGGTTTTAGAGATTTCCCTGTGAATTGGCAGGCTTGTCAGAGCGCTACCACAACACCTTTCTGATCCCACACGTAATGATTTAAATCATGGCAATAAGGTTAACTGTGGGTCCCAAATGGACCTCTTCATCCTGTGGCTGCTGGTAGTACAGAATATAGGTCTCCACAACCCTGACCATTGTGGTCACTGCAGTGAATTCACCTGTGGTAGGTGAAGTGCACCAGACACAGTCCTGGTGCTTTCGTTGTCCCTTAGACTGGGACTCAGCTCAGGTAGCAGGGCCTCTGAATTCCCCACCCAGCTCATCCACACAAAACGAAATTGACTTATCTTACAATCCAGTGAATTACAAGCCAATTGGATTTGGTTTCACTTGCTTGCAAATAAGATCGTTCTAATAGTCATATGATACGAGTTTGAGGCAAGTCCTTTTGATAAAAGTCAGACTGGCTTTAAAATCTAGATTCTCTTGCCTTCTAAGTGCTGAATTTTGCAGGGTGGCTATATTATTTCCACTCTTCTCCAATCTTGTCTTTGTTTGGTTGGTTAGTTTGGGGGTTTTGTTTGGTTGGTTTTTCTTTTCTTTCTTTTTTTGAGACAGAGTTTTCCTGTGTAACAGTCCTGGCTGTCCTGGAACTCACTTTGTAGACCAGATTGGCCTCAAATTCACTGAGATATGCCTGCCTCTACCTCCCAAGTGTTGGGATTAAAAGCATGCACCACCGCCACTCAGATCCAATCTTGTTTCTTATAATGGGTATATTCCATCGTCTTTTCCAACTGTTCCTTTCATAAAGTGCTCTCCCAGTTCCTTATGCCTTTATTATTTTATCACACACTGCTAGATTGTTTTCATATATTACTCTTGGTTGGTTCAAATTCCCCTTAAACTAAGAACATTAATCAAATTAACTAACACATGATATCCATCTACCTAAGTTTTTCTGGAAATGGTCTAGTATTTGTGTTCATGGATTATAAATTCTTTCAGGAATTATAAATAATTTTGTTAATCAGAGTAGTTTGGGGCTTGACAGGTATTTGACAATAGATGTCAAGCATTATCATTTGGTATTTGAAAATTTCTTTCAATGTAAAGTCATTCAATCACATTTGATGTACCTTGGCGGTCTGAGTCAGGTAAGGAACCTTTCCATGATGAGTTTTACTATGATATAGTTTTGGTAAAAGCTTCCTTTATGTTAAATTATGTAAGTTTGCTTATGACTTTGCTTGTGGTACAAATATGCAAAATCCACAAAACAGAGTAACTCACTTTTAGACACTTACTGCTTCCTTGATCTATCTCAAATGTCTGCCTTAAAATCATGATGATTTACTATTATCATGGGTTCGTGGATTCGGAGGGTTCTTCTGTTCTTGCTCATGTGGCTGTATGCTGGTGGCCTTAGGTGATGCTGAGCTGTTGCCTGGAACACCTCAGTTCTCTCTCTTCTTGGTGCTTCCAACAGCAAAGGAAAGTGGGAATAACCCGACCACTGGCAGGAGTGGAAAACCTATGACAAGAAGCATGGGGATGGAGTTCATCCTCTTACAGTCCTTGGAAACAGCCTGCTACGCTGTTAGTATTATTTATAATAGACAAAGTAAAGGAGTGTGCTTTTTATTTTCATTTCCCCTTGATATTTATAATATAAGCAAGTATTCACAAATCCTCTGATACCCATAAAATACTCAAAGTGAAAATGGAATTCTTTTCATCAGTAAATATTTCTGACGGAACAACTATTAGAACATATGATTAAAACTAGAGAGATGACTTGGTAATTAAAAGCACTTGTTGCTTTTCCAAAGGACCCAGATTTAATTCCTGGCACCCACATGGCAATTCACAGACATTCATAATGTCAGTTCCAGGGTATCTGATGCCTTCTTATGGCCTCCACAGACATCACAGGTACATATATGATGTATAGCCGTATACACAAACAAAACACCTATACATATAAAACAAAAATAAATAAAACTAAAGACAAATTTTAAAAAGAATACAAAATTAACAACAACAGCAGCAGCAACAACAAACTAATGAAAAAAGAGGTCATAGATTTGAAGGGGAGTAGGAAGAGTAGACCTGGGGACTTGGAGATAGGAAAGGCAAGGGAGAAATGTAAATATAATCTCAAAAATAAAAAAAAATGTAAAAACCATTTTACTAGAGAACACAAAAAAGAATATGAAAGTATCTGTGAGTGCATATTTACGTTGTGAGGATTTATGTGTTTGAATAGTTGGTCCCCAGTTAATGGAACTGTTTGGGAGAGACAAAGTGTGACTTTGTCAAAGGAGTTGCATGTTCTCTACTTCCTTCTTGCAGTCTGAGATGTGAGCTCTCATGCCACCATGACTGTGTTCCACCATCATGGACTCTAACTCAAATAAACACTTTCTTTTCTAAGTTGCTTTGGTCATGGTATTTTATCACAGCAATAGAAAAGTAACTAAGACAAATGCTATTCTCTTTGACTTTCTTATACAATGAATTTGATTAAACTGTAAAATACAGGCTTTGCTCTGGGGGATGTAGCTTGGTGGTAGAGCACTTGCCTACCGTATGTGATATCCAATCCCTAGCGTGGTAAAGAAAAAAAAGGCAAAACATGAATATTGCTATTATTATTTTATGTTTATATTGCTATTCTTCTTGTTTTACTCTGGAGCATTTTAATTTGGAATACATAACTGGTTTTGAAGGTATTTATAGGCCTGTGAACAAAAGTCTCTCATTATGTGAATCTGGAAAGTGTGGTAGTATATACAAAGTATCTGTCTTTTGCACTTGAGATTTTTTTTAAAGAAAATGTTCTTTATTTAAGAGCGTTATACCATTTAGACAGTTTTATTTATGACAAACTCTTGGGAATACAGACATATCTATGTGTGTGTAAAAATGGGAGGGCTGTAGGAATTGTAAATAAAATATTCAGCATGTTGTCTCTGGTAGGAAGGAGAAGAAGGTAAGTGGAAGTCACAACTAGGAATAAAATGTCGCCAATGCTTTACTTCTTCACTGTGTGTCGGGTATGCAAGCATTTTCATAATTGTGTTTAATCACCTTTTAAATTAAGATGCAGCAAGATCATGGAAGGTTTTATGTTTATTATCTGATTAAGATACCACTCAAATATATGCTACATGAAGCCCTTTCACAAATAAAGCTTCTTCACTAGTTTCCAAAACATTGCCTCCCTAAGTGATAACAATTTATAATACTGGGTTTTTTTCTTAATTAAAAAAAAAATTTGTATTTGGGGGCATTGTAACATATAATTACATCTAACCTCCCCATGCATCTTTCTCCTCATGATTTTCATTAAATTCATAGCCCCCATTTCTTTAATTGTTGTTACACATACACACACATATACATTCTGGTTTCTCTCACTCTCTCTCATGCTCAGTCCATGAGAAGTTATTTGCATTCATGATTTAAGGACTAACCACTTGGTGTTGGATAATGAGTTTGGTGCTTTTACCTGGAGAAGACTATGTCTCCTGCTCTCAGCACTCTGCAGCTGTCAGCATTCTTTGTGTAGGGTTGAGTGCCTACAGGACATCTTCCTTTCCTATTAGCATGTCTATTGGTGTTGTCTTGGAAGTCGCTTTGTAGACTAGGCTGACAGTGAACTATCAGAGATCGGAGTGTTTCTGTCTCCTGAGTGCTGGAATTAAAGGTGTGAGCCACCATTTCCAGCTGGTGTTCAAGTCTCCTTTAGACAGGCATGTTGATTTTTTTCCCTTCCAAATGAAGAAATTTTGAAAGCTAGGTATCATCAGCCCCTCCTCTGAAGGGGTGTATGAAGAGACATACACCATAACTCAGAGCAGCTGCCTTCCCAGGCCAGGAGCTTGCACCTACGCCTTATTTTCTCATTATACATTTTGCAAAATATGAAGAAACACTGTCTAGTTCTGAAGCAAGTGCCTGTACAATAACTCCAAAAGTTTAATATTCTTAACAAATTAGGGCTGAATTTTATTCTGACAAATTTGTCAAAATAGTCCTTCATTTTTTTACCCAAGACTTCAAAATATTAACTTCTAATAAACACCTTTGGGTGAAAATTTTTCCCTTGAAAATTATTCAAGGATCTTCCAAGGGGAAAAACTAAGGTTCTCTGGTTATTTATATTTTACATGGTAAATAGAAAATAAACCAACTTAGGCTCACCAACTGTGGCATATGGAATAGGAGAAAAGTGTAATATATTGGCAAGTCCTGTCTTTATTCCTGTCCCCATATCAAACTGCATTAAAGTGTAATTAAAAATGAAAACTTTATTTTCACAATATAATACTGGGTTTTGATATAGGCACACATAAAAATTTATTAAATCAAACTAATTAATATGTCCATCTTGTAAAATATTTATTTTATAACATACATATGCTTATTTTGATGGGAATAATCCCTTAGCAATCTTCAAGTCTATGACATCCTCACTAACTATAATCCCCAAGCTATGCAGATTTATTTCCACCTTTATAACTGAGAATGGGTACCTTTTAGCCAGCTTCTTCCTGTGAACATCTCTACAGGTGTCATACAGGGAAGTGAACCTCTTGAAGAGATAAGAATGAAAACCCAGGGCAGACTGATTTTGTTAACCTGGATAAGACTTCAGGGAGGCTAATGACAGGAGGTCTATTACCAATCTATTTAAGTCCAGTACAATCGGTACAATTTGAAAAAAAATGTTCCTGGTGTAATACATTCCCCAGTGCATAATTACAAAAAAGAAACATAATTACATTGAAACTCAACTCAGGGTACATGTCCTCCCCTCCAAGATGGGTTCTAGGTAGATGCTACCTGCACTAGGTTAAAGGCCTAAGCGTCTGTCCTGGTCTGGTCATACACCAGATGTCATTTGGGCTGTTAGTCACCTCTGGTTCTGGTTGTGGGAGCTCATGGGAAGCCTCTGGCTATCAGGGTCATTTAGATTACCAGCCACCTCTGACCTTGGTTGTAAGAGCTTGATATGGCCTGGACCAATAGATAACACAGATCACTGGGCTGTCAATCATTTCCAGTTCTCCGCTTTCTGGATGGAAGAACAGGTTTTTCATCTTTCCCTTTGGACTGACAATCCTGTGTGCTTAACATTACTGGTTTCCCTGGAGATCTGTGGGCATAAGAGCCTTCCTGCTATGCTCTCAACATCTACCCCTTTCCAAGCTTTTGCCTACCAACATTCTGCTCTCTGTTTCATATTGACTGTAGGTAAAATTATGTGATATTTATCTTTCTTGACCTGGCTTATTTCCATTGTTTACTATATTTCAGGTTTATCCATGTTGAATGTGAATGAAACAGGTTGTACAAACAAACCCGATACTTAGAAGACCATTTACATGACATTGGGTTCATTCAGAATTATATGGCTGTAGATAGTATTTCATTTTTTATGTGTTGGTGGACAAATGTCTGAATTTTTCTTTATCCATTCATCTACTGATGAACACTTAAGCTTATTCCATATCATGCTTACTCTTGAATAATGCTGCACCATATCTGGAAGGACAGATACACACACAACGTATCTATTGCATTTTTAATATACATCTAAAAGTAGGATCATTGGTTCATATGTAGGTCTATTTTTAGTCTTTTGAGGAATTTGTATGCTGTTTTCCAAAATTCTGAATTAGTTTACATTTCCCCTAATGATGTGTAATGATTCCTCTTTCACTTTCACAGTTTTCCAACATCTATTATTTTTGTTTATTTAATAAGAGTCATCCTGATGGGTATGAGGAGATAGTACTCTATGCTTTGAATTTTCTTAGGAAGCTGATGATTAGTCATCTTTTTCATACACCTGCTGACCAGCTATATCTTTTCTACTATTTGGGTCCTTTGCCCATTAAAAAAATTAAGCTATCTATTTCCTTACTACTGGGTGAGGTTCTTATCTATTTTAAATATTTACCCCTTATTATATTTGTGTTTTGTACAGTTTCCTCTTATTCAAAAGATTGTCTTCTTAACAAAGAATTATTCCTTTTGTTGTGGAAGAGCTTTTTCTTTTGACATATGTCATTTGTCTATTTTTGCTTTTGCTGACTGCTTTTCAGTTTATGTCTTTAAAAACCATCAAGAAAGCACACAGTAGCTTGCTCTGTGTTTTCTTTTAGTAGTTTTATCAGTTTCACATCTTATATTTAAATTGTTAATCCAAGTCTGAGATGTAGTTCAGCAAGAGAGCCCTTACCTAGCATGTGTGAAGCTCTATGTTCACTCTCATATAGATACTCCAAAATAAAGTATATAATCAATTCTACGTGAATCTTTATGTATAGAGTGAGAAGAGGATTCAGTTCCTTTCTTCTGTATGTGAATATCCAATCTTCTAAACATCAGTTACTGAAAATGTTGTTTTTCTGCAGTGTGTTTTTGACAACTCTGTGGAAGATTAGTTTGCCATGAATAGGTTTATTTTGGTGCTCCCAATCTTATTGTGTATGTAAATTTATTTCAAAATAGACTTTCTATGCTTTCAAGATGTGGGAGGTAGGAAGGGAATCTCCTTATGCTGTCCAGGCTGGCCTCAGCTCTTGGTCTCTTCTTCCTTCCTTGGCCTCCCAAGTAGTTTGGAGTGCAGGATTATGCCTAGATTGCTCTTTAATAAAAAGTAAATGGAAACAAGTAAGACAGGAGACTTATGAAACAAAAGTGATCAACATCAAGCTTGCTTCCTGGGAAGTTACTAGTAGGCTAGCTGCAGTTCTTTCATGGGGATTTTTTTTTTTGATATTATGGGTAGTGAAAACTTTACGGCCTCTGATAATATTAATTTCTCTTTTCCTTTGACCCTTCTTTGTCACCGAGACACCAATTAGGACTGCAGCCAGCATAGTAGGTGTGTAATAAAATAGACTTGAATTGAAAGTGTTGTTTTGATTAGCGTCAGCCTTTGAGTGGTTTCAAGGGATGAGTGTTACTGAGACCGAATTTCTTAATGGCTTCAGTGTGTGTGTGTAGAAGGTGGGAAGTGGAGTGTGGAGAAGATGGACTGGGGAGAGGAAAGGAGGGAGGGAGGGACAAAGGGAGAGGGAGAGAAAGAACAGAAAGAGAGCAACAGAAATGTAGATAGGATAACACATCTGAAACTGAACAGGCTTTCTCCATTCCTCCCTCTCCTTCCCATCTGATTCACCCAAATAAGGCCTCCGTCTCTCCATTCAATTCTCCTTGTTTCCAGATCCTACAGCTCCTGGAACATCATTATTACCCACCCACCACCTTCTTTCAGACTTTCTCGGCTGGCCATGTAGTCTAGTGTGCTCTGCCTACCTTTCCTAGCCAATCTGGCTTCTTTCACTTACAACCCACGACAACCTGTCTCATGCACTATGCCAGCTTCCCCAAAGCATCATTTTCATTGAATCTTCCCTCTGCAATGACTCTTAATTGCCTCTAAAATCTAATTAAAACTTCCTTAAGCCCTCCAGCAGTTAGCTCTAGGCTCTCTCCGCTGGCAGCCCTAGAGTGTGGTTCCTGGTCTGTGGTTCTAAGTGACAAACCTTACCCACCCTCTGCCTCTGCTTTTATGCAAACCGCTGCCTATCTATAGTGCACACTCGGTGTCTCTTGCAAGGCATTCTTTCTTCTGCTTTGCTTGTTTGTTTAAACTGTATTTATGGTTGTCCCATTCTATCTTACTCCAACTAAGAATCCCAAGATGTCCTTTACCAGATGCATGAGGGAATGTGGCCTGCATCATTCATATCTTAATGGGGCACACTTGTTAGCTAAGTGTCTCTACTTGACTGCTATGTCCTGCTCTCCTTGAGACTGGTGATGGTCTTTCCCATAACAATTCAGGCTCCGGTGAGAAGACTTTAGATCGTGTTGGCTTTATGTTCTTCTACAACTCCAGGTTCCTGCCTATACTACCTTCCTTCCACAGAACATGTATTGCTTATGGGGCCTTAGGCACCACAGACACCCCTGTCCTCTGACCGCTCAGTTAGTGAGAAAGGACTGAGCAAAACTGACAGTGGTGTGTACTGGGGTTATTGCATGGCAGGAAATGATAGGACCGGGATTGTTACTGCTTCTGGGTCTCATCCACATGTTTGGTGCTCCCAAGAGTGCTGAATTGTGGTGAGTAGGAGTTCTAGCTGCTCCCTGCATGCAAGCATGTGCAGGGGCGGTGTGGGGTGGCCCAACCTCCTGATTTCGGCTTTCCACATCATCAGAGAAAATCTTTATCCGGCACAGCAAACCTACCTCATTAATGGGAAGGATCTAGCAGGAGTGGATCCCTTCATCCACTTGTGGCTCCAGTGCCGGTTTAGGATCCTGAGCAGATCCCTCTCTGCCACCCACAACCGGCATAGGAACCACCTTGCTCCCAGCATAGCGGAATCAAGAAACTCTGCTGCCAGGAGGGGAAGAACTGCCCTGGCTATTTTCTCTCTTCCCAAGTGACAGCGGGCACTTCTTTCCTTTGCTCTATATAAGGGTCCCTCTTCCTGAATAGAATGAACCTCTCCCCATGGTGCCGCTTCTGGAACTCTATGAGGGTTCCTGTGTGATCCAAACCCTGGATATTTCCAAACCCAGAGATGAGACCCATCAGCATTGTCGCCAGTGCTTAGTGATGTTGATTCTGTCGGTGCTGCGGCTTGTATTGGGTTGGTTTTGAGTGAATGAACCCAGTGTTCTCTTTGTGACTGACTCAGGCTGCAATAAAAGATACCCGGAGAAGGATGTTGTCAACGTCAAGAAGTTGTATGGCCGTTAAAGAAATGGAACGGTTTGCAGAGCCCCAGGTGAGTCCTCACCTGCATAATAGAGTAGCTACATTCATTGCAATGACTGGAGTACCGAGCCTGCGGGTGTTAACTACAACCTCAGGCCTGGGCATTGTAAGTACCAGAGTCTAGTGAATGGTAGGCCAACTAGTCAGAATTATACCTGGATAATGCAATTGAGACATGTGTCTCTACATTTCCTTCTTCCACACCCGTAGACACAAGGATGTATCCTTACTTTTAGGCTAATAGGATTTCTTGCTGGGCAGTCACAGCAGCCGCCTTCACCAGAGTTTGCAAAGACCACTCTGCATTTCAGACTTCCGATTTATTTAGTGTTTCCATGTTACGTAAATGCCACTCGGAAAGTTTGAAGAAGCTGTCTGCACAGCCTGCACGTGAAGAAACAGATTTGGGAATACCAGTGGATTCCCCGGTATGTTTGCCGACTGTTGAGTAGAGAGAGGGGACACACACTCTGCTGCTGTCACACAAGCCTGTTCACTTCCGTAACCGCAAATGGGAACTGCCTGCAGTTCTTGGCTATGCCCAGTGCCTCTTGGTCATGTGTAAAGGCAGAGGAAGAAGACAGACTGGTGGTGAAAATGGCGCACAGTGTGGGAGAAGGGTTCATTTACTAGACCCCACAAGAAGCAAATGCTAGTTGAGACCAAATGAATTCTAATAGGAATTTCGGAAGTGGGGATATTTTCCCTGGTCTGGAAAATTCTTCAACAAACGTGTCTTTGTGCAAGTGACCCCTTAAATAAAGTCACATTTGAACTCCAAAACCAAACGGACATGCTGTATAAAAAGATGTCTGAGGTCAAATCTTGACAGGGTTAAAATAGCATATTCTGGGCCCTCCTCACCATTCAACTGTGGCTTCCAACTTGATATTCTCATTTTGATTCCTATGAGAATCTGAGGCTTATTTGACGCATGGAATACTTGCTTATTACAGCTACACTCACCGGAACTAAATGTTGGGATGCAATCCTTTCTTCTTGCCTTTGTTGGACAACTTTTGGTATAAAATGTACTGTCCTCTCCAGTGATACTTCAAACATCTACTCAGGAAACCACATTGGACATTCAGAAACCTGTGCATGAGTCATGTGCATGGAGTACCCTTCATAACTCTTCCCAGAGGGAGTAGGCAAAGAATGTAGAGTGGGGAGAAGCGGGAAGCACTTTCCAATTGGAAACTCAACATTTTCAAGAGTCAAGACTGTAAAATCAAGTGTAGTTGCAAGATGATGCCACGGTGGGGCGCCAAAGTTCTACTCGGCTAAAGCCCGCACTCTTCTTGGGGTGAGAGCAGATGCACTGGGGGAGGGGGGATAGAGGGGTGGGGCTAGGGTGTCCTTTATTCTCCCGTTAAACTAACCTAGGAGACTTTGTTACATAACAAGTCTGTGAGTGGGGAAAGAAGACTTTGTTAGAGAGGTAGAAGGATGGCGGTAGTGGGGGTAAACTCTCAGAACCGAGGAAAATCTCGGGACTACTGAGCTGACTTTGGAGCACAAACGGTCTTCTCCGCTTCAGAAATTCTTTGGCTTCTTCTCAAACAGGATCCCACGACCTCTTTTAAAGGCCCTTAGATTTGGTCAGGGTCCTCCCCTCCCACACTCACCCCACCTCCGCCTCATCCCCAACCAAACTAGCGACATTGCCCAGCCTGCGCCGCCACCACCGCCACCACCAAGCTTCTGGGTACCCCCTCCCATGTTTGGGGTCGTTGCCTCCACGAAGCCTGGCTCTTTCTCCAACGGGACGCCGGCGTTGCACGTCTCCTCCTGCAGCTTCCCGCCCCCCTCCCGCCCCAGGACTCTTCAACAGGGATAAAGGGCCGCCTCCCCCGCCTGAAAGAGCCCTGGATGCTCAGCCGTCAGCTGCCGGGAGGCGCTGATTTCATTCCTGCGCGGCTGTCGCTGTCGGGGGTAGGGGGTTGGGATGGGGGCGGGGGGGGGGCTGGAGCCCAAGGGCGGGCGGGGCGGGAGGCGGCCGCCTCGGCCAGCAGAAGCTGAGCTACCGCCCGCCAGGGTTTATTACATCCCAGCCACCCACAAAGGTTAGGAACGCGCATTTAGAGACACGATAATCCGAGTTTAAATATTAAAAGTAAAATCAGAACCAGTGGAGTATTTACCTAGAGACCGAGCAGATCTCTTTTGGCGAGGGGAGAGGACTCTGAGGAGACCATGCACTAGCTCTTCTCGGCCCTAGTGGCTCCATCAGGGCAGTCGGGGCTCACTTGGTCTCCTTCCCCGCTGTAATGAGATGGGAGAGTCTGAGACCCCCTCGCTTTCCCAAGAAGATCGTAGACTTTCGAGTTTGGTCCAAATCTTTTGCTTTGTCAGATTTCCCTTTTTAAGGGCTTCACGGTCTAACACAAAAGGTGGCGAAAAGTGCGTTGGATCAATAGCAAAGATTGTTATTTAGATAACGAATTAATCTCCCCGTTATAATACTTTTTTATAGTGAACTTTGTACCTCTTCCGTAAGAAAAAGGAATTTAAAGGGAAAAAGTCTCAAACAGGATTAAGGTTTTAATTACAACACCCTATCGAAATAGTATGTTTGATGAGCTGATCTTATCAATTAATAGTAACGTTAAGGCTGTAGAAACAGAGTCACAGAAAATATGCTTAAGGGAGTCTCTATAAAGTAATCGCCCCTAGGAAGGTAGAGAGCCTGCAGGCCAGAGATACTGTGTCAAGAAGGTTTAGGATATGCGCCTCTCCTACTTTGTCCCTGGTCGGGAGCGCATCTAGGGCAGGGGGCTGCGCTGGTGGAGGAAAACAACAAATAAGCAAGCAAGCCTCTTCCAAGCCCAGGCCCACATCAAAGTTGGGGCCCCATAAGGGCGGTGCAGTTCACTGAGTTTGGGTCAGCGTTATATTCGAGGGGCAAATAAAGTGATTTGAACATGCATCAACAGTTTTCCATAAAATACGAGTTAAAAGAAGTAATAGAAGTAATCACTGTCTCCTCAAATCAAGTAGAAAACATTTCAATGCACTAATTAGAGTAATTAGAATAATAAGCCTCTGCCTATATGTGGTAAGACAATGTGTACAAACAACTTTATTTAATGTATACTGGTAATCAGCGATGCGTGCCTGCTTGAATGCTCAGCGCAATAAAACTACCCTCCGTCCGCCCAAACAATCAAATACAAATTAGTTTAATGATTGTGCCTGCTGAATGTCTTAGAAATCCACAGGCAGATACGAGTAAATAGAAGCATCCCTGTTTGTGTGCGACCTTGGCCCGGCTGGCCGCAGGGCCGGGTGAGTGACCACCACAGGCAGACGCGGCTGGAGCAAGCAGGACGCTCCAGCACCGGGGGCTGAACCAGGCCCGGTGCCCGCACAGACTGCGCTTGGCCGGAGTCCCTGACAGTGTGGTTGGTCTGCCTTTTCCACCACGGTCAGCCAGCTCCGACTCTACAAGGAAGCTTAAAATACACCCAGCACTCCAGCCATCCCCAGTCCCCCTCCCCCGCGCGCCCCAAGAGGCCTTTCCTCCTCCAAGAGGCGAAAGGCCCTATGGAATCCCCAACTCCCTTCTGCGAGGTTTTCCGAGAGTTTCTTTCCACGTGGAAACTGCTTTGGAGGTTAGGGAAAGCTGTGGGCTGGAAGCATCCACCAACCTGAGAGTGAGCGGCCGGCCAAGGAGAGGCCTCCAGTCCTGGGGCGCGGCCGGGGAGCTTACGGAGGCTTCCCTCTGATCGGAAGGACAGGGTACCCAGGGGTCCTCTCCCCTCACTTGTCTCTGAGGAACTGACTTTGGGCTTTAGGCTCACAAGTGAGTGGTAGGTACCTGGAAGTTAGAGAATCCTTTTCTTCCTTGCGTTTGCGCTTAGAAGAGAAAGTCCCTCTCCACTGGAAGCCGGCCACTGAGACGAGAAACTATCAGAAGTTTGCTGAGTGGGAGCCGGAGGGGTACACGTTTGGAACTTCGTTGCCCAACTTTCGGTGGTTCCCCTTCAACGCACAGCCTCCACAAAGCTAGGAAACGCCCAAGAAAGAGACTTCCCAGGCAGCCTTTTGTCCCGACTCCACTTTCCCTGCTGTGGTGCCCAACTCCTTTTACTTTAGGGCCACCGTCTCTCAAAATCGCTTCTCCCAAGCTGATTGTTGTCCTGGGACTTTTGTGCAGTCTAAGGGGGAAAGGATGGCGGGCAGACAGTTGGGAAGATTCACTAAAGCTCTAACTTCCCAGTCACCTCTGTACTCCAGGCACTTCGGTCCCTGCCACCCGCTGCCTGTCGCCAGGGCCTTCCTAGTCTGGTACTTGCATTTTTCTGCCCACGGGCCAACATCATACACCCCATACATCAGTACCCAAAGCAGCACCCCAGCCTCAGGCCCTGACAGACTGATCAGTAGTCCCAGAAGGCGCTCACCCCTACGGACCGCCCTTGAGAAGAGAGGCTTGGGATCCACCTCGGTGACCGCCCTTCCCACGGAGGTCAGGACTTCGCTGCCCTTGGAGACCAGAAAAATCCCCGATTTGCCGTATCTCTCAGCCAGGCCTGAGCAGAGAAGGAATGACCAGCTCCCCTCACAGGCCTTTCTTCGATGCTCAGGTCAGCTGCTGAGGTCCCCTAAGACCTCCATTGAGTCATGGTAGACGCCTGGCAGTAAGTCAGCACCCATTCCAGCCTTGCCCAGTAGCTGTAAGAACTTTGAAGGAATATTTGTTAGGGGTAAACAACATCAACAAAAGTTATTAATGTCAAATAATTCTCTCCAGAATCCTGCGCTGTGGAACATAAAAGGTCACAAAGAAATTCCTCTGACAGAATGAGATTTCTTCTGAGGGGGAGGGAAGGAGCGCCCACATTTTGCTCATGGATTTGCTTGAACCCTAAAGCCCTTGGATTACAATGGCCAATTTGTGTTACAAATTCACAAGGAACTTTCTTTTCCCCACTCTGCTGCCAAATTCTGTGGCCGTGGATTTTGGCCTGTGAAGCTTAAAGAGAAAATCTTCCCTCTCCTTTTTAAACAACAAAGGTAGAAGAAACACTGGTGGGAGGGAAAACATATGACCCCAAGTTTTTAAAAAGACCTCAAGTTCCAATTTACTCCACAGCTAAGTTGCCTAATCACGCATATGGCATACAAAGAGTTAAATCACAACAATCAAAATCCTCACTAGCTTTCTCAGGCAGGGCTCCAACACTCCCTGCCTTACCAAAATCCTTAGTACTGTGTGTGTGTGTGTGTGTGTGTGTGTGTGTGTGTGTGTGTGTGTGTACCTTTACCCACCAGTCCCATTGTCAAGCAGGGAGAGAAATTTGAGGACAACTACAGAACCTTCCAGAGCCCAGGCTCTTTACACACAAACCACTCATGGAAGCTCTCTTGCCCCCACCCCCATTCCAGACAAAGAGCTATAAAAACTCAAAAAGACGGGAAGAATGAACTTTAAGATATAGATGCACTTTTACTGGTCTATTAAATAACATAGCAGACATTTTTTTTTTAAAAAAGAAATACAACTTAATGTTACCAACAATCAGAATCCTAGGAACAATAAGAGACTAGACTGTATTGATGGGATGTGATATTGTCTCTAATAACCTCTAACAGATAAGTCGAGAAGCAGTGTCTTTAAGGTCCAGGAAAGGTCCTACATAATAAAGTTGATTAACTTTTTTAAAGAAGAGAATAAACGTTCTGGTTTTCCCCTGCACAAATGCCAGAACAATGGGAAAATATTCTGATTGTTTATCTCCACACCCAAGCAAAGCCTTGAAGCAACTGAAAGTCATTTTCACTACTCTAGTACTTGTCTCTAGATAGGCAGACATTGAAAAACAAAAGCAAAAGCAAAAACAAAAACAAAACATTGGTCCAAGTTCTGGAAACGTGGGCCAATTGATTCCATGAATTTGTGAGCTGGGTAGCAGACCCTTTTCGGTTTTTCTTATCCTGAATCAAGGGGCGGAAATAGCCATGAGGAGCCTCAGTGCTCCTCTCCTGGCAGGCGAATTCCATTCAGAGACTACGTATCATTTCAAAAAGTAAACTTTCCTCAGAGAAAATATTTATCTAACACCCAGATGAACAGACCATTAGTCACATTGTCAAGATTCAGGGTACTTCTTGATGCAGGTCCCCCTTTTGAAGTAAACACCATTCCTTTGCTTTACCACTGAAATATACAAGGAGAACCAAAGGGGCCCCTACATCACCGTTCTTTTTTTTTTCTATACAAACTCTATCCTTCATCCCATTCTTTAATTTGTATGGAACTTCAATAGAATTTAGAACATAGTTCCATACATGTATTGAAAAATCAACAAAGAGAAACCAAAAAGAGGAGAAATAAAAGGACAATCTCATCAGGCTCCCTAGCACTATCCAAGATGCTTCCATAAGGAAAGTAAAGGGTGAGTGAAGACAACACATGTCTGGGACCAGTGCATGCAAGAGCCACCCCCCATATAGTTGCTCTTCTGTCATTTTATTAGTTGTTTTAGAAGAAATGAGAAGATACATGAGTGCCTTCATTAAAACCATTTCGCCAGGAAATTCTGACAACCTGTATGTATGTAGCCTCCTCTGTAGGAGCAGGAGGGGAGAGGGAAGACAGAGGTGGTTTTGTTGCTGCTATCTGAAACATAAGGAATGTTTCTTCGTGAGAACTGAGAATGTTTAAAATCACCAAGCATAATATTGTTTGTGGCCATTCCTTCCCTATGACCTTCACATGCTCTTTCATATATAATCATTCCCCATTATGTCTATACAGATATAATAAATCTAAAATATGGCATGCTTTGAGCAAACACAAACACTGCGTTGTTTTGTCTTTAGGTTAGAGATGGCTTCTCGGTATCTTAAATTACCCCATAGGTTTGTATTAGTGGCTATGACTTTTTTTTTATGTAGTGGGCCTTCCATTCTAAGAGTGGCATTAAGCTACTAGAGCATCTTTAGAATCTGAATGGCCAACATGAGTCTGGAACACAGTGTGCCTGTTTATTACATGATGTTTCCCAGTCTGCTCTTAGCCCTCCTGGCTAAGAACAAAAATGCCTTTTCAAGGTCCACTAAAATGCCCTGCAGAGGGCAGATGCGGCTTGCTTTCTGCCTTCAGCAGAGGGATATTGACCCAGAACTCAAATCTATACTTAGCTTAAACATTTTACCCATCAGCATGTCTGCGGTCACAGAACACTTCTTCTTCCTGTCACTTCCTGTTCAGACTATTGATAAGATCATTTGGCAGAATCTGTTTGGGACCCATGTAATATTGACTAGGAATTAGAAAGGATGATCAGAGGTAATAAGCCCAGAAACTACTTTCCTAAACAGACATTTCTATTTTAAGTCAGTGTTCCGGAGAGGACTTTAAATACACCAACAAACTTATAAAGTAATTCAAGACGGTTTGAACACCTCACTAACATTAAAAGCTGTTTTGTTTGTTTATTTTTTAAGTGCAGTGCTCTATCTAACACCTGAAACAAACCGTTAGTACTGAGGCTTGAGTCTCTTCAATACACTCATTCCCTCCTCTTTAAATTTGGAGTGTGTTGTTGTTATTGTTGTTTGCCTGATGAGAAAGAAGCAATGTCGTAAAAAGTATCTTTCCCAGTGAATCTAAGATAAACAACACTTAGCATCTACTTTTAATCACTTGGTGAACACATAAATGGCATTTTTGTTGATAAAAAGAATTTGTTAATTATGAAGAATAATTTCTAGCCAAGTCTCACTATTCTGAAGATCCCAAATTATCTTAAGCACAAGTGAGTAGAGGCTAAAGTCCATCTAGTTCCACTGAAGCTTCTTTAAACAAGCCATTGGGGGAGGTGCAGCTAACCTGGAAGGAAGGTGTTCAGAGATGGGCATGTATTTGCAAGGCAAATGTTTTTTGTTGGTTCAGGAAATGGCAAACAATTAGAAGTTCAAACCGAAAGACTATTTGATTTAATACTATAAGGCAGCGAAGGAAATATTTGGGAACCATGGTAGTTTCTGCAAAGAAAAGTCCGAGTAGTAGTCTTCATCAAAAAAAACAAAAAAAAACAAAAAAAAAAAACAAAAAAAAACCCAAAAAAACAAGAAAATGTCTCTGGAAGTTATAAACATGGAAGCTGGCAATATATGTATAAAATTTATTCCAAAACTTTGTGAAGTATAAAGGAAGGGAAGTGTCTTATACACAACTGAGCTCAGTAAGTCTAAGGTCTAAGTCTAGGTACGGCTTTTCCTTCTCTTAGGACTTGGCACTATCTTTAAAAATAAAATAAAGATATTTCAATAATTAGAACAAACTATGTAGGTATTGTGCATTTATGTTTTATGTAATAATAAAATATTACTTTAACATAAATATATAAGGATCTCTGCGCTTTTATTTTCCCCACAAGCACAATCAAATGTACCAAAACAAAGCATTTTTTTAAAAAAAGAAACTGAACAAAAAAAATGACATCCCATATAGATCTTGCTACCTTCTCAATTAAAGCTACAGAAAACCAGTTTTCAGAACCTTTTGCTCCAAAAGAAATAAATATACATTGAGGCAGGCCACGTAAAACGATATGAAAATATTTCCCTGGGTAGCATTAAGAAAAAGAAAAATAGACAAAGAAACATTTAAACTATTTCTGCATTTCAAAAGACAGATATGAAACATATATACATATGGTAAGGTTCAGTGGTAAGTTTCAATTTTGTAAGCCTATGAGAGCAAGAGAAGCTGTAGACACATCCTCTGAACCCCAGCTTCCAACCTTACCTACTTGGTAACAAGGATCTGTAAATTCATTTCCTCCTTTTACCATTGGCTATTTGCCCTCCTCTGGACTGCTTCACTGAAGTCTAGTCCCCACGCATCAGGAGAAAGCAATGTGATATAACCTGAAATAGCTCTATGCCATCGCCTGTGACATTCATTGGGAAAAATGAAATACAGGCAAATAAATATGCCCATTAAAAGTCACCATTTATCTTGCGAAAACATTGAAAATGAAACAATCAGAGGTGTTTGAAAAGACAATACTGGATAAAGCATATTTCCTAAAACCTTAACTACTGAGTGCAATGCTAATCTGATGTTGAACCATATTTTTATGGTAGTGAGAATTTAATTTTTAAAAATAAACATTTATCTAATACCTAACAAGGAAGTAAAACCCCAAACATTTAAGGTTACTAAAAAAAAGTATTTTCCCTTTTAGCGCCCTTTTGTGCTGATAACTATTTATTTTTTAACTGATCACAGTTTAGTGGTGTTAATTTTAATATAGTCATAAGCTTTTCTGTTTTGTTTTTTTTGGTTGTTGTTGTTTTTTTATTACCTACACCTTTCAGAATATTCTATTGTGTTGGGAGTAAACCATTTCCCACTGAAACAAGGTAAAAAAAGAAATACACTGAAAAAAATCTCAACAAAGGGGGAGAGAGGAAGTATTGAAAATGTCCCCCACTTCATTTGTCTTCCTTAATGAAAGAGGGGGAGAACTCTGTCCACGCTGAACTGATATTTTTCTGTAACAAATTATGGGAGAAGATGGTGTAGGACCCAAAGTATGACTTGATAAACAAATGAACTGCTGAAGACAAAACCTGTCTATCATATATATATACACACACACACACACATATATGCACATATATGTATATATATGCATGTATGGTGTATGCATTTGTGTGCTAAGAAACACAGCCTATGTGTATGTTATCAAGTTCCTGGGTTTTTTCTTTACCTACAAAATAAAAAAGACCTAGTAGAGGGACAAAGTTTAACCACTGCTGTCGTCACAACTAATCCCTTATAATTAAGTTATTGAACCCAAAGGCAGAGAACTATACAGTGTGTTTCCCACTTCTCTTCAGAGTTCCCAGTTTCTTTCTGGTGGACAACTCTAGCAATGTATTTAACCTCGCATTTCTTCTGAGTTCTTTCACAAGGGCTGGCCCTGCCTGATAAAATGAAGTGGCCGGTCACTCACTATCGATTTTCCTTTTTCTTCCCTACCTAGAAATACTGCCTGAAAATGAAGTTTACCTTGTGGTTTACAAAAACCAGTGCTTACCTTTATATCCCAAACAAACAGTATTCCTGCCTTGCATAAAGCGGGAAAACCATACACATTTCCTGAATGCAAACATTTATTTATTTTATATGAAGCCAATCACTTTGCTTTGATGGAAAGAGCCAATAAATGTTACACCAGGTCTGCGGGGTTTGAAGAAAACCAGAGTTTATAAGCAGTAAGGACAAGGGACATCGGAACACTAGAAATGGAGGTTGGCCAAGAGCTGACTTTTGTCCACCCCGCTGGAGAAGGCAAAACAAAACAACCCAAAAGGACAGTTTCAAAATTAACAGTGGGTATTGAGGAAAAAGAAAGTTGAACTTGTTAATGTAAACTTCAATTTTCTTGCAGTGCAAATTTGTGTGGTTAAAATTTGCCTATATTTTTAAAATAAAGTGTATTCTTCCCTCTTTCCTGATGGGGACCCATGTTAAATAAACACAGCAGCACGTGTCAACTTTGAGCATTGGGAAGCTGCAGTTTTGTGTTTTGTACGGTTTGGTGGACTTTTCTTTCTTTTTGGTAATTTATTTAGTTTTTCCGGGACTCTCCTCTCGTCTCTCTCTCTCTCTCTCTCTCTCTCTCTCTCTCTCTCTCTCTCTCTCTCACACACACACACACACACACACACACACACACACACACAGACACACAGACACACACACACAACACTCCTCTTCACTAAGAGACATTCTATTTCACTTTCTGGGTACTCGTTTGTAAAGGTCAAAACCCATCATTACACCTGCTATCTGTTATAGGATAGTCCAGTGTCTTCGTTCCTTTCCTTTTCTCTTATTTTCACTATTTTTTTCATTTTTAAAAGATCGGGAAAATAATAATTAAAAATAATAAAAAAAAAACAATCAGAAGTTAGAGGGGGAACAGAGGTCCCGTGAAGGACCATGGACCAAAGGGGAGGGGGAGCCCCACGCTCTGCCCCTCCCCCTCTTGAGTTCACTGGACGGGCGTCTGCACCCCGTGGTGTGGTGGCGTGTCCCTACTCCCCCCGTACACATCCTCGGCGCCCGGCAGAGTCCCTCCGGGAGGGGTCATCCTTTTCTCTTTCTGTCTCCTGTTACAAAACCAAACTCTCACCACCTCCTTCTCCAGCTGTAAGCTGTCCGCGAGGGAGGTGATCTCCTGGGCCGAGGGCTTGGGGCATTTGAGGAAATGGCTCTCCAGAGCCCCCTTGACGCTCACCTCGATGGAGGTCCGCTTTTTCCGCTTGCGCCCTTGCGCTGCGATCTTGTCTATGCTGGTGGGGCTGCCCGAGGACGAGTCTGCTTCTTCCAACCACTTGTTCAACAAAGGCTTCAGCTTGCACATGTTCTTGAAGCTCAGTTGCAGGGCCTCAAACCTGCAGATGGTGGTCTGAGAGAACACGTTGCCATACAGGGTGCCCAGCGCCAGCCCCACGTCTGCTTGAGTAAATCCTAGTTTGATCCGCCTCTGCTTGAACTGCTTGGCGAACTGCTCCAGGTCGTCTGAGGTCGGCGTGTCCTCGTCCGAGTGCGGGTCGTGGTGTGCGCCTGGGTGGCCCGGTGGGCCTTGTGGGGGAGGTGGCGGGGGCGGTTGCTGGTGAGGGTGAGAGTGCGGATGCGGGTGGTGGTCTGCATGATGCGGCTCGTCGTGGGCGTCCCGCAGGCCGTGGTGGTGCAGCCCAGCCGGCTGCCCTCCTGCGCCCAGCATGCCGTTCACCGTGAAGCTGGGCTGCGAGTAGAGCAAACCGCCGTTGGACGCTCCCATGGATGGAGGGAGGTGAGCTGCAGTCGCCGCACTCCGCCATGCCCCGGGCCCGGGGTGGTGGTTGGCAGCGTGGTGCACCAGATGTGGCGGTCGCTGTTGTTGTTGCTGCTGCTGCTGCTGTTGCTGCTGCTGCTGCTGTTGCTGTTGTTGCTGCTGCTGTTGGTGCTGCTGCTGTAGCGCTCCTGGCCCGTGCAGCTCATCGCCTCGGCCACCCTGCTGTACCACCACGGAGGGCTTGATGTCCGGCTGGCCTAGGGGGCTGGTGGACCACGGGGAGCCGTCGCCGCCTCCCCCGCCGCCTCCCCCGCCTCCTCCACCGCCGCCGCCGCCGCCCCCGCCGCCGTGGGACAGCGCGGTGATCCACTGGTGAGCGTGGCTGAGCGGGTGCCCGTTGCTCTGCAGAGCGCCGTAGTCGCCCTGCACCAGGCTCTGCGCCTCGCGATAGCCCCCTGCGCCCTGCTGCATGCCGCCGGGCGGCTCGGCGTGCACGATGGAGGCGCTGGAGGTGAGCAGGCTGTAGTGGTTAGACGCTGCGGTCGCCATGACTCTCGGAGCCGGACTGGGCGCTCTGGTTAAAGGAGCCGCGCATTTGACAGTTACTTTTCTGCCTCGGGCTCTCTCTCCTTGCTCGCCCCGCTTCTCTCCCTCTCTCTCTCTTTCTCTTTCCCCTAGCGGGCAGCTCCGACGCCCGCTCCGACGCCTTCTGTTGCTTCTCCTGCTATTACTGCTGCTGCCGCGCTGCCTCCCGCCCGCCCGCCCGCCCGCCCTCGCTCTTTCTCCTCCTCTCCCTCCTCGCTCTCGCTCACTCTCTGACTCGCTGGGCGCTCCCCCCTCTCCCCGCGCTCTCAAGCTCTCTCCCGCTCTCTTGGCAGAGCCCGCTCGCAGCGGCACGCGCCTGGGCCCCGCCCCCTCCGCCCCCTCCCATTGGCTCTGCGCCCTTTGATTTACGTGGATACCGCTAGCAACCTCCCAGGCCGGCGCCACTGATTGGTGCAGAGCTCCACCCCCCCTTCCCTCGGGCGCCCAGTCTTCTCAGTCCTTCCTCTGGTACCCCCACCCCCAGCCCAGCGATTCAGATTCTCTTAGTTCTCACCCCCCTCTCCTCTACTGTCCCCGGCCTCCACCTCCCCTCTCGGATGGGCCCCGCCCCCCATCTGTCTCCCAAGCTGAGAATCCTGGCAGCGGGGCGGTCCAGGAGCTCTGGTGGACTACAGTCGCTCGGAAGACTTGCATGGGAGGGAGTCTACTTTCTCTTCCCAATAGGTCTTTTTGGGGGCCGTGGATCGTGGAAGAGAAAGGCTCACCGAGTCAGCAGGAGTCCTATTTTCATTCTTCTAGGGACACACACACACACTCACACCGTGTGAGTGTGAGTGTGTGTGTGTGTGTGTGTGTGCGTGTGCAGCGTGCGTTCCAATGTCGTTGAAACCTAGAGCTAGAACCAAAGCCAGACTAATCGAAGCCTTCTTTCTTACCATGGTTAGAATTACAGCGCACAGGTGTCTTGTGCTCTCGGGTGTGTAGATACTTTTGTCCTCAAATAAAGATCCTCACCTTCCCCTTCAACCCAGTAGCAAAGATTCCTTAAGCTTCAGATCCAATTATATCCCAGTTTCTTTCTCAAAAGGCTCCGGGAGAGAGAGGCTCAACCTACGCCTGGATTTTGAACAACTCCAGTTGCACGGTAGTGCCTATTCTAACAGCTCAGCGCTCTGAACTGGAAACAAAACTCTGAAAGTGTGTGCCACACTGACACTCGGGTGTGCACAGAGGTTATGGTTCAGAGAACCGGGAGTTTTCCTGGGCGGACCTTCGCCTTGTACGATCCTGCGGGAATCTCAAAGAAGAGTGAGCAGACTCGGAATGGTGGAGCTGCTGAGTGCGGCTCTGGAAAGCCGCGCAGCTGAAGCTGTGCGCGTCTTCATCCGACTCCAGGCCTGTCTGTGCAACTTTCGCATTAGTTGCTGCAAAAGGGAGGAAGATAGGCGAATGGGCTCCTCCTACGAAGTCCTTGCTAAAGAGCAACTTCAGCGGGCGCCAGAGGCCGGGGTTAGTCTAGTGTTTCAGGTGCTGGCTAGTTAAGCCTTCTAGCGGTTAACTTCCCAGTAGGACCCAGGCAGGACCAGGGCATTCACGGCGGGGGATCTGACCAACGACAGAGCGTCGAGCTCCAATTTCTAAGGCGCTGGATGGCTGTAGCCAATTTCCGCGCCTGCGAGCTGGGTAGCAGAGATCTAAGCTCAAACTCGGGCTTGAGCGGCGACGAGACTGGCAGGCACAGTCTGGACAGGCCCGGCACAGCGAATCAAAAGTATTGCGAATGAAGGAAAGACCTGGGGAGCACGAATGGCCTCCCCACCTCCTCGCCCTGGCCCGGCGCCTGGTGGTGTTCGCGCCTGCTCTTTCGGCCAAATCGACGCTCAAAGGGAGCATTTTAGGACCTCGGAGCATCTTAATCTAGACAGCAGAATGGAGCGGGCCAGAAAAATTCATCATGACTAACGAGGAGCGATGCTCTTCCGGGAGTGGCTGAATTGTTTATAAATCAATGGGGCTGAGCACTAGCCTGGACTAGGAGCCTTGGCTGAGAATCTCCACGTGTCCGGTGTTTATGAACATGTGTGGAGGAGTCAGAAACGTCTAGGGGAGGGGCGAGCCCACCCCGCAGCCAACAGGACGGATCTACACCTTCACGCGCACACCCGCTAGGCTACGATTCACAGCGAGCGCCTGGCGAAGTGTTTCAGCGTTAGCGCTCAGACACTTCGGCTGTGCACCTGGGGGCTGTTATGAACTTGGTAACTTTGCCAGGCCAGTAAAACACTGAAAAGTTCCAGCCTTCTTAGTGCGCAGACGCAGCGACTGATGAGGGTGTTTTTTTGGTTTGCGCACTCGGCGGGGCGGGGGTGGGGTGCGGGGGGGGGGCGAGGCAGGAGAGGCAGCATCCTCTGTCACCTGCCTCCAGTCCTCTGCTCCTTGTAAGATATTGTCTGGTTTGGGGAGCGCGCGGGTCTTTCTCCCTCAGTGTTCCTTACCAGTCCTCCTGGCTTTGCTTTCTTGCTTCCCAGGAGTTCAGAGCTACAACCCGCGGGAGAATTTAGCTGCCTGAAATGACTTAGGATTGTGTGCGGAGAGCGATTCCCTTCCCTGCCTGCAAGGGCAGGTGTCCTCCTGTTCCTATTTAATTTCACTACTTTTTTTTTTTAATACAAGAACCTTTGTAGCCCATAGGATGATACCCTCAAGGAAAGAATTAAGTTTCCAGATATGTTTCCGAGGGATTTGTGGCTGCCCAGGTCTCTGTAAAAGCACCTCCTCTCGGTATCTTGCCTATTCCCCCCACCACCACCAAGGGATACCCTGGGCACTGAATGCTAAGTATGTGTGCATGGTGATGATGGTGGGGGGCAGAAATTGGCGGCATCTGAATATCAGAGCTTACTGTGGTGGGACTTTACTGTCCCTTAATGCCAGCAGATTCTCCCCACTTTGACGTCCCAGGTCTGCACTCCACACTACACGCCTCTTCCCCCCCCTCCCCGCCCCCCAGCCCCGCCTCGTTCGCTGGCGAGCGAAAGAACTGGCCCATCGCTTCCCAACTGGTCTAGCTGGGAGAGTGGTACCCGGCTTAGAATGCCTATTGAATCCCGGGAGTATACTAAAGGGTGTCCCGCCAAGCAGCCCCAGCGTCTGCTTTCACGCCCGCGTCTGGTGTAGGGCCAGTGAAGGGGAGGGCCGGACTGGGAGCGCAGCTCCACTCGGAGCACCGCCCCTCTCCACCCCTCAGGGAGCCAAGGCCGCCTACGCCTGTGGCTAGGGGCCTGGTTGGCTCCAACGCGGGGTTCGGAGCATCTGGGAGTCCGGCCCCCCGCCCCGGGTGCCTTCCTGGGGATTCCAGAAAGCCTGGTTCTCAAAGGTTTTAGCTCCAGATGGGGTCCTCCCTCTGGTCCCACGGTCACTAGCGCGGTTGTTCCAACTGACCCAGTCAGGAAAGAGACCGCCGGTTTGCCTGCCTGTCTCCGCCCGAAACACAGAGTGTTGAAGGTGTCTCGGGTAGACTCCTTCGGATTTTGATTCAGCTTGTTCTTTTTCACTGTTCAAAGCAGCTGTTCAAACAGTGCGGCTGCTTACGCTGACGTGGAGAGGATTTCAAACAACCTTAAAATGCTTTGAACTGACAAGGTGCCTTGATATCTGCCTCACTCCTGCACAGCTCCTTCGGAGCACTTGCTAGGACAATGGCTGAGCAAGCAGTTGGTGCCGGCCTCTCTGCCTGGGGCGAGGACTGCCCAACCCCCAGAGCCCCAACAGTAGGGCTAGGCTGGCGGCACAAAGGAGAGGGATCTTGTCTTAGGCTGCACCTCTGGTTCTTTCAGATCTTCTGGAAGGGCATTCTTCAGCGGTACTGTGACTGCTCTAGTCTGAAGTGGTGTGGGCTCCGTTGGATTTAGAATGCACTGAGCAGGGGGAAACAACCTGGATACCCTCATAACGCTAAAACACAAAAACAAACAAAACCCCACCGGCATTTGTGCTCCTTGAGATACTGTGCCGGGCTGTGGAAAGCGGCAAACAGCATCTTGACTCCAGTATCCCCAAATCTTCACCTGAGTAGCAATTAGGAGAGCAAACCAAGCTCTGTAACTTGAACTCTAGCTTGTTAACTTGTAAACACGCTCATGTCCTATACAAAATGTCGTTTATGTATTTCTTTATGTTAGGAGTTGACCTAAGGTGTACCTAACCATTCTCGTATTTTGAACTGAAACCACGCAATTATTAAAGCAGGAGAGATGGCATTCATTTGATAGATTTAAATTTTTCTTCATTATGCAGTCTCAGAAAAGTAGAAATTAGGTAACAACAGAAAATAAAGAGATTTTTTTTAGGTGCCCAGTGGAAGAGTAGAAGTGGCAACTGATTTTAAAATCATGTAAAAGTGACCAATGCTTTTATTTTTTTTTTAAAGTACCTTGTGGTGGGATTACCCCTTCTCCACCTCCCCTTCTTCCTTTCTGCTCTTCCTCCAGCCCCAGCAGCTGCTTGGTGGAGACCTCCTCTTTCCACATCTGAATGGAACTTCTTTGCTCAGGGCCTACAGAATGTCAAAACTGAGGCTGCAGCCTCAGAGCTCCAGGTTTGAAACCACCCCACACAAAGAGGCAGCTGGTTGCCTTTAAGCTTCAAGCACTGCGACCTTGGGAAGGCATTTATACGGAGCAGAGAAAATGCATTGACAAGTCGCATGTTCTTGGGAAATACACAATAAAATTTACCTAAAAATATATGTAAAAGAATCAATCTTAATTACGTAGCTAGGCACTGTCTCTTGAAAAAAGAATCCCCCATTTAAAATTTTATGTTCCATCTATAAATACATTTGGCAAATTCCTAAATGTTCATCTGTCCCTATGTTCCTGGAAATGAAAAAAAAAAAAAACCCGGAAGGATCATAAGGTTGCAGTACCTAAACTCATACATTTGACAAGTTAGTTTCTTGATGGCTTGTGCACACAGAATTCTGTTTATTTTTCACTATCAAGTAGTCCATTGAAATACACTATTCAGGGGTATTTGAAATTTTTAATTTAAATGAAGTTATTTGAATTCATGGGTATTAATCTTCTTTCCCTTCTCCAAGATATGGATCTCATCATTTAAAATGACCCACTCCTTGTCATTCCAAAGTGAATGTTTTATAAGCAGGCATGGCTTGAAGACTTCTAACATCCTACCACCCGGGCAGTCTAGCTGTTTCCAGGCTTACTGTGAGTAATTTATCAAAGGAAGCCTGCTAAATTTTGAGTGTTGAATGCGAGGCCAGAGCATAGAGTCACTTCAGCAACCTGTCAGACCCTGTGTGGAGAGGCTGAAATCTCAGGAACAGAACATGACGGTCTTTGTGGCTTTTAGCTCACTTCCTCGGAATTTCGTTGTCCAAGTACCAGAGGTTAAATAAATTCCTAGCAATGAAGCCCAAAGGTGTGTGCTTTTCTCTTTACCCTAAGGCAGGTGGATGGATGACCACCAGGAGGAGATGGCAACACTTTAATAAATTAAAGTGACTTGAACAGAAACCCTTTAAGCTGGAAAGCATTTGGAAGTCTTCTGAGATGAGGCTCTTGTTGCTGCCTTTACCTCTCTTCATTCTCTGACCCATCTGAGAAGGCAGGCCAGGTCACCAGCACACCTGCTCATGGGCAATCAGTTATTTCACTGAAGCCGAGGTCTGGGTTTGGTTCTTTGCCGTTAATCTTTTAACAGACTGTTTTTCAGTTGAAGTTAGATTTCTGTTCTCTTATCCTCCCAGCACAAAGCTCGAAGGCAAATCCCTTCCAAAGTGTACAAGTACACTTGGCAATTTTGTCATCAGTACTGGGGACCGCAGCCAGCAGGAGTGGGGCAGTGTCAGGGAGAGGTGTTTTCTTGAGAGCAGTTAGCCACAGTGGTAGTAAATGATTGCCAAGACCTCACCCTGGGTCCCCGAGTTTAACTTATGTCATTCTATGCACCTCTGGACATAATAAAGTTAAGAATGGAATTATTTCTAAGAAAGAATTTTCAGAATGTGGTTCCTTGGTCTCTAAAGTGTTTGGCATTGCCTGGAAAAGGTCTAGTGAAAGGAAGCCTTAGGTAGAGGGGGTAATGAGTCTTCTTGCTTTGCTCGCCTTTTCTGAGAATTTTCGACGATAATCTAGGGAAGCCTTGGCTCTAGCGTTGCATGCAAAACAGAGACAGAAGACCAGAAGACAAGGCAGAGACACAGGCCTGATCATTTTAGTGCCCTAGGTCAAAAGGAGAGAATAATGAATAGGCTTGGAACTTCGTTCTTGGAAAGGAACTTAATTAACCTTGGAGAGTAAAAGAAAGTGGGGGATCAAGCCTAGCACTGGACGTAGGATGATTGTATTTACGCGCGTGTTCGCGCGTGCGCGCACCCTGCCATACAGGTGAAGTCTACTTCATGGATTACCCCAATTAATTTATAATTCGGGAGGGGGGAAACCCTTGTGTTTCTTTTCCACAGGATCATCACTCCATTCCCCCCCCCCAAATCTGGCTGAGAAGTTCGCTGTGGGAGCACGAAGATCTCGTGCGCGCGGGAGGGGGGTTCTTGTAGTCCTTGCCTCTGCCTGCACGCGTGATCAGCAGGGGTGTGGGGAAGGGGCTGCAGCGGCTGGTGAGCGGTGTTCCGACCTCCTGAGGGACTGCTAGGGAAGGAACAGAAAAGGGGGGGAGTGTCCCTGGCTGCGGAGGAGCGCCGAGTCAGGTCCTGGCTGCTTTCCGGGAAGGAAGACAAGGGCGAGAAGCGGGAGGCCCGGCCATTGTCCAGGGAGGGCGCATTTTTGTCCCGCTGCTGCTGGTTGCTATAGCGAGCAGGGAAATCCAAACAGAAGGGCTCAGTTAGCTCCCTTTGGGCCTGGGAGTAGGGCTCCCTCTTCTCAGCCAAAATAAAAGTGCCGCCTAGGGCCTGGCACTTTTACCAAAGAGCTGACTACAGCTTCCAGAAGAGGGGCCCCGGGGACCACAGCACAGAGCAAGGAAAGGGGCTCTATTGGCAAGGAACAGCCGCACCGGTTACTGATAGACCCCCGCCCCCGCCACCTCACCCAAGCCCATTCTTTTCCTGCCTTATTCTATTTAGGGAAAAAGAAATTTCCTACAACTTTCTCAAACTCCCATTATGTCCGGTGTTCTTGAAGACCACTCTCCAGCAGGACTGACGCGAGCGAATGGCTCTGCAGGCGGCTCTGAGAAGGACTGTAGCGCTACCCAGCCTACTGAGAAGCAGCGGCAATACCTGGGCCACACTGCCCTGGTCTGACTTTTAGAGTCACTCAGAGGAAAAGTTGGCTCAAAAGTAAAATCGATGACCATGCAAAACTTTAACATTAAGAAGACTTTTATTTTGCAGTAGTTTAAAAAAAAAACAAAAAAACGAAACAAGCCTTGCCATTCAGCTTTGAAGACATTGTGAGGGAGGGCTGCAGTGAAGTCTTTTTGTGGGCATTTATTCCTGTGTGTGTCATTTCTCCAACAGTACAGCCCCTGGGAGAAAGGAGAATAACGATATTTAGCTAGTAGTAAACTGTCAGCTTCAGAAAATTCTGAGCTTATACTTTGTCAAGTGAGAGTCACAGTTAATGATAGGGCAGATAAACAGTCAAGATTTTACTCGGGATGCTAACTTTCTCCACCAAAGGAGTGAGGTGACAGAAACTTTAACAGTATTCATGCTCTACAGCAGCTTTTAAAGCTTGACATCTTTTGCCTCCTTCCTCTCCTTTCCCACTCTCCCCCTCTCTGTCTCTCCTCTAGAAACTTCACTAAAAGCTACATGGAAAACTTTTATTTGATCCGAGGAAAACATTTAAAGTCAAATAATTATTTCTCTCTCCTTCCACTATTTAAAATACATTCTTTCTCTCCTAACGACAAGCTCTTTTAAATAGAAAGTTCATCCAACTTTGGAAGAAGTCCCTTAATTTATAATGATATTCACATTTCAAAAAAATGCTTGAAAGAAATCACGTTAATGAAGAGAACATTCGCAGTAATTTGGTGATAATTATCAGAATCACCACGTATTCGCAGAGGCTTGAACAATACGTGTTCAGAGAAAAGCAAAACACATTATTTTAATAGTCTGATATGCAAACTATAGACTGTTCAATTATGTAGCTTAATAATGCATACATGATGTGATCTTGTTATTGGGATAGGAGTGCTTGCAGTGCGTCACTCTTAGTACCAAGAGTGCTCTCACATCCAGTAAAATCCATTGCTGTGGATCAGAGGCCCCTGCCAAACTGCATTTAAGAGTATAAAAATTAATGACTGAAAATTTGAGCGTTAAATTAACATTAATTATATGACCTGCGTGCTAGAAAGATTAAATTTCTTACACCCTAATTAGATCACATCTCCTTCAGTTCCAGGTTGCAGGAATACAGTGGCAAGTGCACATGGGACAGATAAATGTTTCCTTAGCCGAGGTTAGTTTTCCCTTCAAACGTTCACTGGCAAAGTATCAAGACTGGACGTTAAGGCAAGGGACTTAAGTTCATTCTGACCTTGCACTGATGGTGGCACTTGGAAAGCAGGGACTTTGGCAGGTGGCTCTCAGATGGATCTGAGGCCCTGGAGGGTCCCTTTAGCAGCAGTCAAAAACTAGATTGAGTCCACCGGCTAGTCTCTCAAGGTCAGCAAAACTAAGTGGCAAAAGTCCTGAAATTCCAGTCAGCGAATACCACGGATGGATCCCTCTTTAAGAACAGAAATCTCTTAGCTTGAAGTGAAGGATCTTACGTTGGTTCAAAATGAAGATGAAACAGTAAAGCAACGGTAAACAAACGCACCCAGTCTTTCTAATGGGGAGGGGAGGAGACAACCAAACGCCCAAACAATAGAGCCCACTTTCTTCTGGGGAGGCTTAGAAGTCTGTGGTGCAGTGACATTTCCAAATACCACCTATGCTGATCAGTAGTACTCCTTGCTGTCCTGGTCACGTCTGCCTCTGTTTGACCTGGCCTCAGCCCGGGTGACTGCCCCCTCAGGTTGAATTAGGTTGGGGGGCAGGGCACGTCTCCACTAGGCGAGAGGCAGCAGAAAAAGGGCAGGATTAGGGGGGAAGCACCCTCCCACACTCCACAGGCAGATGGTTGGTGATGGCCAGTTCATTCTCTTGGTTTCTAAATCGGGACTTGACGGTCCCAGGGCTCAGAAGAAAGCTGTCCTGCGAATCTGGTTTGGGAACAATACCCAAGGAGTTAAATTCCTTTAGGTTGTGGAGCTTTCTCCTAGATACACTGTATGGTCCGGGCGGATCACGTCCCAGTGTGCCTCCCAATACCCTCACCTTCCACAAGGACGGTAGACCATTAGGATAACTGCTCTTAAGGCTGGGCGGGACCAGAAGGGCAAGATTAAAACCTCAAGGCAGCCAATTCAAAGTCACTCAGAATAGAGTTTTCACGTGTCAGTGTTTCCATTCAGCCACCTTCAGGCTTCTTGGAGTAAAGGGCCTGCCTGCGACAGTGCGCTTCTAAGCGGCCCAGTGACTGGGGAAAGGGAGAGCGAAGAAAGTGAGCGGTCAGGGCGGAGGATTCCTCGCGGTCCCCGGCCACGCCAGGTGGGACTGTCTCGAGAGTCCAAGTGTACTTGGGAAAGGGTAGTGACTTCTGCCACCCCGCGCACTGCTCAGCGCACCCTCCGACTTGGCAGTGGCTGATTTAACGCCCTGTCCCGGGTGGAGTACCTTTCCGGGGTGGCAATGGGCCTGAAAGTTAGCTCCCAGGGTGTCGGCGGGCGGAGTTGGGGAGAGGAGGGGAGCTGTCAAATCCCCTCCCGGATTCCTCGCAGCAGGAGGTGGGGCGGGGCCTGGGGGACCGCAGCTGCTCTGGGGGCCTAGTGCTCGTCCCTAACCGCTGCGGTTCGCCGCTCAGGGGAGTAGCTAGCACGGATTCACAAAGTAAAGCAACCGCCCAGCATCCTCGCGTACTCGCGAAATCTCCCAAAGGAAGACCTTGGCAGAGAAAGATACCTCTCCTCCAAGGTTTGCACGCCACCACCTCCGCAGTAGCGGTGGCTCGAACTTTACAACTCCTCATAAACTGCGACTTTCCGGGTTGTCCCGGTTCCCCGATCCAGAGACAGGCCGTCTGCGCTGAGTGATTCGCTCTGCAAGACACCCCCCCTCCCCCCCCCCGGCCCTCGCGCCCCAGAGCGTGCCTGTGCTCGACTGGGCTAGCTCCAGAAATTGCAGAATCAATATTATTTCAGCATCTTCCGAGAGAGGACGCACTGTAGAAAGTCACCGGCAGGAGTCCACGCGCGCTCAGGGCCCTAGGTGCTTCAGCCCTTTAGAATTTAACGGAAGTGCAAAATGAGTGACTCTCGAGTCCGCGCGGGTTCAGGGTCCTAGGTACTTCAGCCCTTTAGAATTTTAGGGAAACGCAAAATAAGTGACTCTCGGGAGCGCTCCTGAAAAGATGGTGTGGAAGGCGGTGTACCACCGGTCTGGAGACAGACTTCTTTCTTGTTCTTTGTGTTGAGAGCTCAAAGGAACTTAAGGAAGCTTGCACCATGTTTACCCTTCCTGTTTTCTTAAAGGAGTCTTGGATGACTTCCCGTCAGTTTTCGGGGGCCATTTGCAGCACAGACAGACTTTCTATGCTTGCTGCGGACAGCATTCGAAGTTCTGGTTTAAAGAGCATTATGTAAGCCTCCTTATTTACATAAGAGCTTTGATTCAAACCGCCCAGAAAACCTTTTATCACCGAAGGAAAACCATCCCGCGGAGCAGTAACCGACCGAGTCTTTATGACACTTTGAAAAACAGCAGTAGCTCATTCTTTGGGAGAATAAAAAAGAATGTAACAAAAAATTGGAATATTTTCCATTTTTATTCGTCTTGGTTTTATATCATTTGAACATTATTCCTAAGCTTAATTCAGGCAGTGGAGACTGTTAGACTACATTCCCTCCCCCCACCGCCCCCGTGCGGTTAGCACCTAACTGGGCCACGGAGATGGTTTACTCCACTCCCACGCCATTAATTCCAAACATAAGGAAGGACAAGTGTTAGCAAAATCAAGTAGACATTTTACTAAGGCCCAGACTTTAAAAATTATTCACCAATATATGATACTGTAAGCAAAGTAAAGCAACAATAAAATATACAGAATGAAAAGTTTTAAAAAAGTGTTTTTACTTACATAATTTTACCTTTCCCACAGGTATACAGTTGTTAATTTAAGTAGGTTACTCCCCTCCCCTCTTTTTTTCCCCCTTCCCTTCCCTTGTTCAATGCTTGCTAAACATTAGGGAAGATTTTTGTTGCTGTATATTGTTCTAATTCCTACTTAAGAAAATAATGCCCGATGAGATAAAAATCTTAGTTATAATGAGTTCGAAATTAGGATAGTGTAAGAAAGGCCAATACCTGGGTCCCGTCCCAAGAAAGCTAGCTTTGGGGTATTATTCTATCTCTCTAGTTGCATTAGCTGTTGTTCCTTTCGTGTCATCAAAAAGATCAACAAGTGTCCTATAGACTCAGTTGCTTAATTATTGACAATAAAAGATGGAAATACTTCTAGCGAATTCTTCCAGACTGATACTCTTCCTAGTGTTGATTAACTAATATCCTCTCATCCCGCAGACCAGGACAGATGTCTGTACAGTCATGCCTTCAACAAGAAACTTGTCTTGCTGGGAAATGGAACTAGATTCTTGAGTCTCTTCTCAGAGAAGGTCCCTTCTGCGATGTACTAAGGAGATTGTATGGGGGCTGTTGTTACCAGAAGAGGTTTGGAAGTAGAAAGGCTGTGTTCAAATGCTCTATCATCTGTCACTTTCTCATTACTCTTGCTTTTCATGTTGGACACATAAATAGCAGGTCTTCCTTCTGTGACAGTGTCAAGTATTTTAACACATTCCTTGGAGGGACAGCTTACTCTTACCTTCCCTGATAAGGTAATCAATATAAAGGCATTAAAAGCTGAGAAATGCTAAAAAAGCATTGGCCTATTTTTTCCAAAGAGGCTTCAAGGGTCCACATTAAGGCCCCAAACAACAATCTCTGGAGTGCAGTTGGAGCTTCAGACTGTAGTTGGCAGATGGAAAAGTTATTTTAGGCAGAAGGAATTTGCAGCTTTCTTAAAATATAACCACATGGCCATGAGTCACCTTCTTTGTCCTCTCTTTTAAGACCAGCTCTCTACCTCTGTGAGCTACTAAGATGTGACATTTCTACTGCAAAAAATAGTGTCATTGAATTGTTATTGATAACTGTGCAGCATTGGAAACATTTTCCTGGGATTGTTGGTGCATTGATGAATTTATCTTAATTCTTCTAAGTATCATTTTCAATGGACCTGACCCTAGTCTAGGGAGAATGACCCATGATTTGCCAATGAAATTGTTGAGCCTTGCTGTGATTGTTTCAGGAAAGGTGGTTGGCTGAAGTGAATCAATCAAGTCAAATAAGCATTAACCTTACAATGTTAGCCAAAATAAGAAGCTAAAGTGAAAACAGTTTTATTCATCTTATATTGAGGTACAAACTTCATCTTCTGGATGCTCTGTAGTGAGAGAATATGCTAGAACAAAACCAATTCAGAGAAAAATAACAGCCAATTAAGACTTTGGATTCAATTATGAGTAGTCTGCTCTTGAACTCTTTGTATATAACATTTCTCTTTTTGTCTGTTAAACTTAGTCCCAGATGATTGAAGTAGCTGTGACTCTTTTATATAAAAATTTAGCAGAGGTCCAGAGGACAAAGTAGTACAAAGAATGTTAGAACTAACTGAACAAAGCAATATATAAAAGAGGTATAGGGATGAATTTGACTTGAAAAAAATAGCTCAATAGCATGTTTCCATATCTCTCTGAGATTTATGCAGTCATAACTCTACACTATGAGGGATGTTCGGAACTATTTTTTAGAAGATCCTACCATCTCCCTGAATTGGGAATTTTATAAGTACTACCAGTCCTTACATTAAACAGCTAGAAGAAAAGAATAAAAATGTAAATAATAAATCATAAGAAAATATGTCTCTAGAACTGATCACAAGGCTATAGTTGATATTTGCAAACATTTCTACTACCCATTCTACATTCCTTTGTATTTCAGTTATTATTTTTACCTTTTACTTGGCCAAAGGTCCATACTTCCTTTACGAGACATTTAAACTCATAGTCTTGTTTGACTAATTTCAGAGACAAAAGTTCAGAGGGGCCCACCAGTGTGTTTTCTTCTTCTCCTCTTCTTATATCCTTTTCTCTTCCTCCTTTCCTCCTCCTTCTCCTCTCCTTCTCCTCTAATTTCTCTGGTTAGCATTTGTCAAGATCTCCTTGTTGATCAGGATTAATATCTCCAGTCCTGTAATGTGTGATGGATTTCAATGAAGGTCAAGTTAATGGGCTTTAGAAGCACCTTGGAGAAAAATCTCTGGACATGCTTATGAGAGATTATCTTGTTTAGGTTAACTGAGGTGGAAAGACCTACCCTAAATGTGGGTGGTTATCTTGAACTGTCAACTTGAAGCAACCTAGAATCACCCACGACAAGAGTCTTAATGAAGAATTATTGTGATCAGAATGGCCTGTGGGGTAATTTGTTGACTTTTAATTGAGGTAGGATGTAGGTGGAGTTTTGTTTTGATAGAACTGCAAGCTAGTTGCCAAATAATCACACAGAGGCTTAATATTAATTATACATGCTTGATTGGTAGCTTAGGCTTACTTCTAACTTTCTCTTGCAACTTAAATTAACCCATATTTCTTATCTGTGCTCTACCACATGGCAGTATCTTTTTTCAGCATGGCATGTTTATCTTGTTTCTCTCTGCATCTCCTTATGCCTCCCCATGACTTCTCCTTTCTTCCCAGTATCCTCTAGTTTGGCGCTCCTACCTAACGTCTTCCTGCCTAGCTACTGGCCAGCCAGATCTTTTTATTAAACCAATCAGAAGGTGCCATGGCTAAGACATATCTTCACAGTGTATAGTAACAAATCCATAATAGTAGGAAGACCCATTGTGAGTATGGGTGTCATGATTTCATGGACTGGGCCTTAAACCATGCAAGAGTGAAGGAAACTAGCTGAGAATAAGCTGCAAGAAGCAAGCAAGTGGCCATGTTTTATTTTCTCTGCTCTTGACTGGATGTGGTGGTTTAAGTACTCTCCTTGAATTCCTGGCAGTAATGAATGATTATTTGGAACTGTGAGCCAAACAAACCTTTTCTTCTCTGAATTGCTTTTTGTTCAAGCATTTTTCACAGCAACAGAAATCTAACTAGAAGTCATTCTCTAGGAGGGGGTATCGGGCTGCATAAAAAAAGAGAACACTAGCTGAGTGCTTGCTGATATCTCTCTTTGCTTCCTGAAGATGCTTTATGGATGGCAGCTGCCAGTGTTCCTGGCATACCATGATGCAAAAGGTGAAACAAATCATTTTTTCCTTAAGTTGTCAGGGAGTTTGACACAACAATGGGAAAGGTCACCAATACAAAGAGTAACCCTTTTTCTGTCTTTTGGCTCAGTGATATCAGGAGCTCAAAGATATGACCATTATTGATAGGTGGCAGTTCTCAACTTTCAGTTAACAGGAACATTTCCTATTGTGCTTGTGGAATTATGGACTGGTAAGTAATGGTTTCCATGTACAAACTTACATTTACCCAAACTGCCACACTGTGCCTCCCAATACAGGGGTAAGTTAAGAGCTGGAACCACTTGCTTCATTATTTTATAAGAAAATCCATAATGTTTCTATACATTCAAATATGGAAACGTTTCTTGTATTAAATTCTAAATGTTTTTAAGTGAAAATTGTAACAATAAAAATAAAATGCCTCACATTTGTATTCTCAAAATATTTACTAGACCAGATACCTGCTATAAGACAATTTGCATTATGATTTTTATAAATCTCATAATATCCACTAGTCACAGTTACACTATGTGGTTAATTTTAAGCCTAAAAAAAGGAGACTAATAAAATAAATGCTGGATTTGGAATAGAGGCCTCTTTCATAATATGACCCACAATGATAAAATGTTGACATGTATAGCACATGCTATGTGACCAACCATCCTCAGACATTTAAAAAAAAATCCTTTCCAGAGACTTCACATCATCTTCGTATGCAAAAAAGCAGTTAAAATATGAATGTAAAGTTTCTATTTAAGTGTAGTTAGGAGGTCACTTTTTGGTTTCTGTCCACTTAGCCCCAAAATAATCACACAGAAACTGTATTAATTAAATCACTGCTTGGCCCATTAGCTCTAGCTTCTTACTGGCTAACTCTTACATATTAATTTTATCCATTTCTTTTAATCTGTGTATCACTGTTGGCTGTGGCTTACTGGCTAAAGTTTCAGTGTCTGTCTCCAGTGGCACTATATGGCATTTCTCTGACTCTGCCTCCTTTCTTCCAGAATTCAGCTTAGTTTTGCCTGCCTAGTTCTGTTCCCCTATAGCTCTGCTATAGGCCCAAAGCAGTTCCTTTTTAACCAATGGTATTCACAGCATACAGAGGGGAATCCCATATCACCTCCCATTTTGTGTTTAATTAAAAAGGAAAGTTTTATCTTTAACACAGTAAATTGCATATAACAGTTATCAAGCAAGAATTACAGTTATATCTATTTTTATCTTTTTATCATAACTAAGGAAAATTATATTATTACTATCTATTCTTCAACTCTATCAAAGACTCCAAAGGATATAACGTTGCCTAAGTAAACAGGAAGTGCATTATAAACAACTTTCAAAACTCTAGAATTGACAGAGACATCTTGCTGTCTGTGGACAGTCACCCAAAGTTCTTCTGTACTGTTGGGACATCAATATATATCCTACAAGCCCATAGTAGCTGGCAGACATTTCCATGAAGCAGGAAATTCTTCTGTGTCCTGAAGAATGTCTGGCAGATTCTTTCATGAAGCGGGAACCCCAAAGGATGGTCTCACCTTTAGGCAAGTTCAGCAGTCATTTCTCTATGGGTCCTGCATGTCCAGTTAAGCAGTCCAGGCAAGAGCAGTTTCTTGTTCAAATGGATATCAAACTCCATAATGAGCCTCTTAAAACATTTGAAATGCCATGTTATGTAGTCTTTGAAAGGTTTGAAGAATACCTATATATCTGAAATACATTTCTGTACATCTAGAAAATTCAACTAATATGACTATAAGCTTGACTATTATAGATGGTTATCTATTAACCTGCATTTCTTAATTATAACATTACATTTTTTAAATGAGCTGCACAAATACAATACCTTAATCAAGAGCAGAAATATACATACAACAAAATTGACCTTAAGTTTGTATCAATAAACCAAGATCCATACTAATGCAAATCTCTATAGCATATCCCCCTTTAACTATAATAAACATTTATAAACAATATTTGAGAATATGGACATAGTTCTGTCCAAACTTCTTCCTGCTGTTTATTGGGCAAAGTAATTTTTTGAGGGTGTTCACAGCAACCTCTCAGGAGGTCATGGTCTATCAAACAATATTAGCCTAGAATGAATCCACAGGTTCTCATCCTCTGTGGAAACAAAAGAAGAACCTCTTTTCCAAAACAGCAAATCCTTAGACCCAAATTCTGAAGTCAAGATACCTTTGTAATATACATGCTGGTTTAGCTTAGCAGCCCATACAATGAAATGTCTCTCTGTACTTAGCTTCTTCACAGTCAAAAAATTCAAAGAAAACACAATAATATACATAATCCAGACTCTCTGCGTATTCTACATCTTTACATGGCTTATTTTTCTTTACTTCTTTTAATCTATGACTCCCCATACTGTCTCTTTAAAGATTTTACCCCTTTTTAAAATACCATTTACTTCTTTTTATACCTGTCTATATTCTTTTTCCTCTTTCTCCCAAGCCTACGTATATTTATCCAACACTGTGTCCCATTTAGAGGTCTTTTATGTCTGAATCTGTTCTATTGTGTATCTGCAATTCTTTACTGTCCAGGAGCACTTCTTAAAATGCTAAGTGCTTCTTAAAAATCTTAAGCTGTGGCATTACTATGGTGTATACAGTACTTCCTGCTTGCCCCACACAGTCCAGCATGGTGGAAGTTCGTTCACCACCTCTGCATGCCGTGCACATTGCCTCGGTTTTAGGCACATAGCTGGTTCATGTTGTCACCAAACAAGCCATAGCACATTGCTCACAAACTCATTCAAATGCTCGGTCTCCTGAAAGAGCCAGAGGTCATGCTGGCAGTACAGCCCAGAAAGCTGACATTTCAAAATGGCCATGGCTTTTTCATTTTCTGCTACCACTGAATCAGGAAAACCTCTCTTAAGGGAGCCACAACATGCCACCAGCAAGCAAAGCCCATTTGGGGAAAAAAATGTGGCTAAACTTTGGTTTTTAGTGTCTAGAATTCCTTTTCAAGCCATCTCAGGTTTTATGTGGATTTAGTCCACCATGTTGGTGGTTATTTGTAGTAGGGAGGCTGCTTGTTCATCTCCAGCTGCTTAGCCCGGAAATAATCACACAGAAATTGTATTAATAAAATCACTGCTTGGCCCATTAGCTCTAGCTTCTTATTGGCTAACTCTTATATATTAATTACATTTCTATTAATCTGTATATCACCATGTGGTTGTGGCTTACCGGGTAAAGTTCCAGTGTCTATTTCCAGTGGGGCTACATGGTATCTTTCTGACTCTGCCTCCTTTCTTCCAGCATTCAGCTTAGTTTTCCCTGCCTAGCTCTCTTCCCCAATAGCTCTGCTATAGGCCCAAAGCAGTTCTTTTATTAACCAATGGTATTCAGAGGGGAATCCCTCATCACCTAAAAAAACAAGGAGACTAATGAAATAAATGCTGGAATTTGGGATAGAGGCCTCTTTCATAATATGACCCACGTTGATAAAATGTTGACATGTATAGCACATGCTATGTGACCAACCATCTTTTGATTTTTTAAAAAAATATCCTTTCCAGAGACTTCACATCATCTTCTTATGCAAAAATCAGTTAAAATATGAATGCAAAGTTTCTATTTAAGTGATTATATCTTATTCTTTATAGTTTTATTTTAGGAAGACTTTTGCCTGTGGAAAAACATCTCAGCTCATTATATAAAACAGTATACATAGGCAAAAAGCATACTAACTTATCAACATTTTGTACTGATGTTTTATACATCAGTGAGGTTGTGCATGGAATGTCTAAATTGGAAAAGAAAAAAAGATATTTTTAAGATGGTTATGATAAAAAGCGGCTTGGGTATAAAACTTCAGATTTATCAAGATAGAAGAAATAATGAAGTATTTTCTCCAAAACTGCCAAATTCAAAACGACTGGACATTGTAAATGTAATTCTTATCTGATATTTGTTCTTATTATATATAGTTTTACTGTATTAGGATGAAAACCTTTCTTTTTTATTTAGACAAGGGGAAAAATGTTGTGGAATATTTTTTTACACTCTTAAAATGTGTCTTTGTCAAGGGGCCTTCTGATTGGTTTAATACAGAGCTTAATGGCCAATAGCTAGGTAGGAGGAACTAAGGTGAGACTTCTGGGGACAGAGAGAACTCTGGGAAGAAGAAAGACAGAGATGCCAGGAGATGCAGAGCAAGTAGCCTGTACAGAAGGAGAGGTAACAGCCACGAGTCACATGACAGAATACAGATTAATATAAATGGGTTAATTTAAATTGTAAGAGTTAGTTAGGAACAAGCCCAAGCTATAAGCTGAGCTTTCATAATTTAAAACGTCTTCAGGTAATTGCTGAGGCTAAAGCTCTAATTTTTATTGCAGTTTTTCTTTTCCTGTCATTTCTGGTGTTGAGGATACAACTCAAGGCCTCCACCATGCCAGAGCACTGGTTCATACTCTTAACCCTAAAATAAATGTTGAGACAAGATGTCATTTGTGATTTGGCAGCCCAAAGAAAAGTATTGCTACAACCAAGTCCTGGAAACATCACCCCATCCTAGCTCTGGTTAAAATGAGCTAGGACTGTAACTGACCCCAAAAGCAAGAGATGAACAAGAATTTTACTATTTTCACTGGACTGAAGCAGTAATAAAGTATCAATAAGAGATTCTAGGGGAGATTCAATTTCTAAAATGAATTAAACAATTCTCACTAATGCAAGTATTTAACAAAAGAATAAACATTTAAAAATACCATTGAAATATTTATTATAATGCCATTGATTCAGAGATTTCAGAATGTTTCAAATTTAAAAGTGTCAAATGACCCAAAGTAATCATATCTGTAAGGTTTCCTTGAAATGTCTTATAACATTTTTATTTGTATCTATAAAATTCTGTTGAACTGATTTATGAAATGTTGCTTCAAAATTCAAGATTCCTTTTTATATAACTAAGAATCAGTGGTTTCTGCTTTTGGTCTGTATGTAACTAGACCTAGCTATTTCATCCACGTGTTTACACATGTAAACTGGTTTCTTTGTGAGTTATTAAAAAGCTAGGCTTTTCCCCTTCCTCCCCCCCTCTTCCCCACTCTCTCCTCCATCTACTTCTATCTTTCTTGCTTTCTTGTATTCTTTTGTGTTGTAGACAGATCCCACTCTATAATCTGAAATTTCCTTGAAGGATGCTTTCGCCCCAACCCCTGTAGTCTGAGATTGCCAGTGTGTAGCACATGACTGGCCTTTGTATTTCAGAGAGACCAGGGCATGTTTAGTCTTAACAGGGGTCACTAAGTGTCAGGCACTGGACTTTGGGCATTTGATTCTCAGGAAGCAGTTTATAAAGTTTGGATATGATTGTTTCAGGGCCTAAGGTTAAATATGTGATATGCAGCTTGTCTTATATACAAATTACAAATGAAACTGGGCTGTTGTACTTATTTATGGTATATAATGTTATGTTTTGATCCTTAGGTTCAGCACACAGTGGTCAAGACAATTAACATTTCCACATAATTAAACATTGCTGTATAATAATACTATGAAGTATACCTCTTTGTAGAAGAAAGAATTCAAGTAATGGCTCTACATTCTGAACCCAGCAGTCTTAACAATATTACCCCATGTGGTGATTTGAATGATAATGGCCACCATAGGCTCATATACTAACATAATTGATATACTAACATAATTCATTGACAAATTAATAGGAAGGATTGGGAGGTGTGGCCTTGTTGGAGGAGGTGTGGCCTTGTTGGAGGAGGTGTGGCCTTGTTGGAGGAGGTGTGTCACTGGGGTGGGTTTTGAGGTCAGGAGATGTATCACTGGGTGTGGACTTTGAGGTTCCAAAAACCCATGGCAGGCCCAGTCTCCCCCTCCCCACTCTGCCACCTTCTTTCATATCTTTGAGTATCAGGATTGAAGCTCCCAGCAATTGCTCCAGCTCCATGCCTGCCTGTCTGGGGACATGTGCCCCACTATGATGATCCTGGACTAACCATCTGAAACTATAAGCAAGCCCTCAATAAAATGCTTCCTTTTATAAGTGGCCTTGGTTATGGTGCTTCATCACAGCCATAGAACACCAATACATCCTATATGTCATGAAATTTTGAAAAAAGGTAACCCGCCCCAATGTTGTTGATTCAGTGGCTCATCGTTTCATTAGGAATGCAATTTCTTTCTCAGCTTTGTCCTTGGCTAGCTTCTGCCAGAATTGAAAAAAAAAATGACTTGTGGCATTGTGTGGGGCTACAACAGTGTCAAGTAGAAGATTATTTCTTCCTGGTAAGGAGGAAAGGTGGAATGGTTGGAAGCTACTGTAGTTACTCTGTGAGGAATAAAAAGTAAAGGAGAGAGAAAGAGAAAAATTAGTTTCAAGAAGTAAAATCAAGAAATGATTCTCTACAACAGATATGACTTACTATTGCTATTAGAAGCGAGTAGCAAAAGAAGAGAAGGCCTTTACTTTTAGCTGACCTTAGTGGGCTGTTCTTTACACAAGGTTGGTCATGTAAATTTATTTATTTTTTTTGTAAATTATATATTCATGATAGAGGTTATTAAAAGGGAATTTGTCTAGAGACCAAAGGAGGGAGCCCCCATAAGGTTATCTAGGGGAGGAAGACATCAGACAGTCAAAGTAGAAATTTAAAAGTTATGGTCTGAGACATAGCTCAGTAGTAGAACTCTTGTATGCTCACAGAGGTTGTAGGTTCGATCACCAATAGCCCCAAACAACAATAACCACAGCAAGAAACCATCTTTTAGTAGGAGTTAGCAATCTGAAACAGCTTCCATAGACTCACGTTCTGAGAACTTGCTTCCCAGTTGGTGGTGCTATTTTGAAAGGCCCTGGGGTGGTTAGTGAGGCGTGGTTGGAGAAAATGGGTCACCAGGGCCAGGCCTTTTAAATTTTATATGCTTCTGGTTCTGACCTGCTTTCCTTGTTTCCTTGTACACAGAGCTGAGAATACACACAGTACCTGCTCCTCTTCTCTGCCACAGACCAAGGCAATCATACTCCCATGCTGTTCGTACTGTGATGAACTAAAACTTTTCCAGGACCACGAGCCGAAACAAACCCTTTCTCCTTTTGGTTGTCTTCAACAGATATTGAGCCACAAAGATGCAAGAGTGATTAATACTTGCTTGGAGGTCAGGGAAGCCAGCACTCAGGAAGCAGAGGGTTTGAAGCCAGGCTGATCTACAGAGTGAGCTCCATGACAGTAAGAGTTATGTTGAGGGACCCTGTCTGAAACAATGAAAAAGAAAGAGAAAAGGAAAGAGGAAGAGAAAAAGAAAAAAAAGGTGGTGTTATTGGAGCAGAGTGAAGAAAGGAAGTCAGGGGTCAGTTCAGAGAATGGCAGGGGCCACCACACTTTGGACATGGCAGACTAAAGGTACCCAAACCAGTGGCATCAATGTTAGCATCCTCTAGACACATGTTAGAATGCAAATTACTTGGCTGCTCTCCCTCAGGCTTCTCCAATAAGAATCCTCCCTGGTGGTGAGGAGAGACCCTTGCTTTAGCCTCCAGTTGGGTCTGAGTCTATCACAGCTGTGCTTTGAGAACCAGATTAAAGTTCTTTTATAGATTGTTTGAATACTGACCCGAGAACAGGGAACCATTGAGGGGCTTGTTTTCTTTCTTTCTTTCTTTCTTTCTTTCTTTCTTTCTTTCTTTCTTTCTTTCTTTCTTTCTTTCCTTTCTTCCTTCCTTCCTTCCTTCCTTTCATTCTTTCTTTCTTTTGTCTTTTCAAAACAGGGTTTCTTTGTGTAACAGCTCTGGTTGCCCTGGAATTCACTCTGTAGACCAGGCTGACCTTGAACTCCCAGAGATCCACCTGCCTCTGCCCTCTGAGTGCTGGCATTAAAGGTGTGTGCCACCACTGACAAACTCCATTGGGGGTTTTAAACACAGGGCATAATGAATATTTATTTATATATTTAGTTTTTTAAACATAATTTTTAATTGGTTCTTTGTGTATTTCAGATCATGTACTCAATTTCCCACTTATTTCACAGTCTCTCTGCTCTCCACTCTTGTAACTCCCCAAAAGAAAACAAAAAAATTAATTTGAAAAAACAACAACAAAATCCACATCTTGCTGACTCCTCTGAGTAATGACCTGCTCCTTATGGATTGCAGCCTTCTTTCCCATCAGTCACGGCTGCTGCTTTACTTTTACCCCTCCCTTTCCCATCTTTCCTGTCTCTCCATCACACATTCCTTTGTTGTAGTGACATTGGGTGCTGCTGTGGGTCAGGCCTTTTGCCCAAACAGTTTTCATTGCATTGGGTCATTGGTCTGGCTCAAGGCCTCTGGCTTCTGCTACACCATCAATACTGGATCTTCCGAGACTCTTCTCTGATATCGTGCTGTTGCTGAGAGTCGTAGACCAGCCCCTTCACAAGCTCTAGCAGCTCATAGATAGGTTAGGAGTTAGTTTGGGCCAGTTCAGAGCTCTGAATCTGGGACTGGAAGGTAACTAAGTCGTTCAGTTTATATCTCCACCAGGCTGTCCTTTACACTGTGTGGCGGCTGGCAAAGACTGGGGCCAGTTCACCTATGACCATGCCACTGCTAACGCCACTGCAAGGCTAATGAGGGGCAGGACCAGTTCTCCTGCATGTGGCGGCTATATTCGCTCATCATAGTGATGCCCACCACAGGACTGACTGGTGTCTTCCGGCTGTTGCCCTGGCCCGCAGGGCCTGGAACAGGAGCTTGATGAATATGTCTTTAAATGATCTCACTGGTTGCTTGTTTAAAAACAACAGGAAAACGAAAGAAAAACGATAATTTAGTTAAAGAATACTGTAATAACATGATCAAGAACCGATGGTAATGTATGTTAGAATAGTGGAATAAGCAGTTGGATTCTGTGTTTTTATTATAGAGTAAATATAAACTGTTTATGGTCCTATATAAAGTATGAGACAGCGTAGAGATTTAAAAAAAAATCCAGAACAGCATTTTAAATTGTAAAATGTTGTAGCTATTTTCATTTAGATGTTGTATCAGAGCAGGTGATTTACTGCTGAGTCTTTGGCATCCCATAGACCTCATACATAAGGTTAGTGCTTCATGTTTCTCACTCTTCATAGTCAGGGGTGACCCCTGCAAGAGCTGGCTCAATGGTGCTTTGAGGATGAAAACATGCAAGTGAGTTTGGGTTCATGATACAATGGGAATAGAACTGGAGACAGTGTATTTACACTTCTCTCTTAGTAAAAGAATTATTTTTATTTTTGTGTATGTGTCACTTGAGCACAAGTGTTTGTGGAGAACAGAAGGCATTGGATCATCTGGAGCTGGAGTTACAGGCAGCTGTGAGCCACCTCACAGCTGGGAACCAAACCCCTGCCCTCTGGAAGAGCAAAAGTGTTCTTAAGCATTGTGCCATCTCCCTATTCCTACACTGTTCTTTTGAGATGTTTTGATATTAAAGAGACAGAAGAATTGAATGATAGAATAAATTGTATTTTTATGTGAAATTATTTATATTACTGATAGAATGTTTGGAACCAAGCATAAATTTTTATTTCCTATTGGAAATATTTCTGCACGTTTCAAGTGCAGAAAGAATGATACAAAACAGTGGAAATAATGAAGACAAAGGGCATCTGTTGCAGATGCCAAAGGCTGCTACTTTGTATGCCTGGAGGAGGAGGATTGGTGCTAGGGCAAGGATGTAATTTTCACTTTTACCAGAAGCAAATTAAGTTCTCTTACAAGAGGAAAGAAACCAAGAAATTTAAGAGAATAGCTATGAGCTCCCAGGCAGGCAAGGCAGAAGCAACTGCTACAAATTACTTAACTCATTACTGGGAAGAAACCCGAAGAGCGTTTAGAGGATGCATGTAACCCTCATGACTATTTAGCATCTGGTAAAGAATGGGCAAGCATCCTTTGTAACTTTGTAACTATCACCCATATGAAAGTGTGATCAGTGTGGGTCATTCTTGTGATGCCCTTTATAAAGGGTTACATCTTAAATAAAGTCATCCAAACCATCTTTCAGTATTTAACATGACTTAAGGCTAGAATTCATACCTCTAGAAAAATCAGGAAGTTAGGTGCTCTTGACTGTGTCTGTTGGGTTTTGATTAGAGCATGCGTGCAATGTACTGAGGTGAAGCCATCAGTTTTAGAGTACATTTGTTATGCTCTTTGTGGATTAAGGATAAAGGCCTTCACTTTGAACTAGGAGGTGGCCACGAGCACACTGATTAACAAAGTTAAGGGACTGCTTTGTTTTCCAAAGGTAAGCATGATAGTTCATGGATAGAGTACAGGCTTTCTTCAGAAGGAGGTTAGCATGCGGTTTGGTTAAAATTCCCCAAGAAGCATGACAGAGATGATTGTAGCTTTAAAATATTTCATTGAATTTACCAGATCAACATTTTAATCAAATTTCTACCCTAATTATTATAGAATGAATTGTACTTATATATGAAATTATTTGTATTTATATATTAAAGATTTGTGTAAACAACACGGAATTATAATTTTTATTTTAAAAAATCATATTTTTTGGTTACTTTCCTCCTCACATAGTTTGTTACAAGAAACACTAGGCATAAAAGAGCAACAAGAAATACTACAATGACAGTATGGTCAAACTGGTTTTGAGTTGCACAAAGTAAATGTGCAATGATCAAATTTCCCAAACCTTTGTGTGTGATGTTAGTGATAAGAGAATGCTCCTGAAGCATTACTGGGATTCATTTTCCTTCCTTTTACATTTTTATGCTATAACATAGAAACCCAGCAATGAGATGTGATGAGGGCCTAGAGCCAGGGTAACCAGGCACTAGTCTGCCAATAAAGGTAGACTAGACAAACAGAAAGGAGAAATGAGAAGCAGAATGAACAATAGGAGAGAGAGCCCGGCAAAGCCAGATAAGTGCCAAACCCAGACTGGACTACACTAGTTAGACATGGAAATTCTACCTAGGAGACTGTTGCACATTGTTGTTCTGGGATTCAAACTATCAGAACTTCCTTTTTCTTTTCTTTTTTAAAGTTTTATTTAACTTTTACAGTTTTCACTCCCTCTATTCTTTCCAGATCCTCCCTGTCTCTTATACCCTCTGGATCCATTCCTTTTCTGTCTTTCATTAGAAAAGAGCAGGATTCTAAGAGATAGCTACCAAACATGACAAAATAAAATATAATAATATGAAACAAAAATTATTATATTAAGGCTGGGCAAGGGAACCCAGCAGAAGGAAAGAATCCCAAGATCAGGCACAATAATCAGAGAACCACTTCTCTTCACCTTCTGCTGCTTCTTCTTCCTCCTCCTCCACCCTCTCCTTCTTCACCTCCTTTTCATCCTCCTCCTCCTCTTCCTCCTCTTCCTCCTCCTCCTCCTCCTCCTTCTCCTCCTCCTCCTTCTCCTCCTCCTCCTTCTTCTCCTTGTCATTATTATTATATCAGCTCCATAGCTAAGTCAGGAACAGCAAGAATGCTAGGAGCTCTTTTATTTGTTCAGGATTATTTGTTTTTCCATATGAGGTTGAGAATTGTCTTTTCAAGATCTGTGAAGAATTGTGTTGGAATTTTCATGGCTTATATTGAATCTTCTGGTAGGATGGCCATATTTACTATATAAATCCTACCAATCAAGCATGGGAGAGTTTTCTGTCTTCTAATTCTTTCTTCAAATATTTGAAATTTTTAATTATACAAGTCTTTTACTTGCTTGGTTAGTTACCCCAAGGTATTTTATATTATTTGAGGCTCTTGTAAGATGCACTGTTTCCCTATTTCTCAGACAATTTGTCATTTGTATATAGGAAGACTACTGGGCTGGAGAGATGGCTCAGAGGTTAAGAGCACTGACTGCACTTTCTGAGGTCCTGAGTTCAATTCCCAGCAACCACATGGTGGCTTACAGCCATCTGTAATGAGATATGATGCCCTCTTCTGGTGAGTAGGCACACATGCAGACAGAACACTGTATACATAATAAATAAAAATCTTTTAAAAAAAAGACTACTAAATCTTGTGACTGAATTTTGTATCCAGTTACATTGCTGAAAGTGTTTATCAATTGTAGAGTTTCCTGGTGGAATTTTTAGGGCCACTTTTGTATACTATCATTTGTAAATAAAGATACTTTGACTGCTTTCTTTTCAATTCATAGCCCCTTGATCTCCTTGAGTTGTCTTATTGCTCTAGCTAACACTTCAAGTAGTATATTGAGTGGATAGGGAAAGAATGGACAGTCTTGTCTTGTTCCTGATTTTAGTGGGATTGCATTGAGTTTGCATCCATTTAATTTGATGTTAGGTAAAGGTTTTGCAGTAAACTACCTTCATTATTTTGAGGTGTGTACCTTGTATCCCTATTCTCTTCATGACTTTTATCATGAAGGGATGTTAGATTGGTCACAGGCCTTTTCTTCATCTAATGAGATAATAATGTAGTGCTTTATTTCAGTTTGTTTATATGGCAGATTGTATACTGAACCATCCATCCATGCATTTCAGGGATGAAGTCTACTTGATCATGGTGGATGATCCTTTTGATATATTCTTGGATTTGGTTTGCAAGTATTTTATTGAATATTTTGGAATATGTGTTCATAATGGAAATTGGTCTGTAATTCTCCTTCATTGGATCTTTATGTGGTTTGGGTATAAGTGCAGTGATAAGTGCAGCAAGGTTCCTTCTCTTTTTCTCTTGTGGAATAATTCGAGGAGTTTAGGCATTAACTCTTCCTGGAAAGTAAGGTAGAATTCTGGACTCAAACCATCTAGCTTTGGGCTTTTTTTTTTGGTTGAGAGATTTTAATGACTGCTTTTATTTTGCTTAAGGTTACAGGTATGTTTAAATAGCTCATCTAACCTTGACTTAACTTTGGTAAGTGATACCTATCAAGAAAATTATTCATTTCTTTTATATTTTCCAATTTGGTGGAGTACAGGTTTTTAATATATGTCCTAACGATTCTCTGGATTTCTTCAGTGTCTGTTCTTATGCCCCCTTTTCATTTCTGATTTTTGTTAATTTGGATATTCTCTCTGTTTCTTTTAGTTGGTTTGGATAAGGATTTGTCTATCTTGTTGATTTTCTCAACTAACTAACTCTTTGTTTCATTGATTCTTTGTATTGGTCTCTTTGTTTCTACTTTACTTATTTCATCTCTCGGTTTGATTATTTCTTGACATCTGTTCCTCTTGGGTGTGTTTGCTTTTTTTTGATTTTCTTTTTGTGTGCTGCTAAGTTGCTATGTGAAATCTCTCTCTCTCTCTCTCTCTCTCTCTCTCTCTCTCTCTAAATTGTAGTAATGAGGGGCTCGGGCTGCGTTCCCGGCGCAGGGCCCCTTGAGCCACCCAGCTCCCGGTGTGTACCCGAAATAATTACACGGAAACTGTATTCATTGAAATACTGCCTGGCCCATTAGCTCTATCCTCTTATTGGCTAACTCTCACATATTTGTTTAACCCATTTCTAATAATCTGTGTGTCACCACGAGTTATGGCTTACCGGGAAAGATTCAGCATGTCTTCATGGCGGGCGGCACTCTCTGGCTCTGTCCCCTTCCCAGCATTCTGTTCTCTTTATCCTGTCTATCTAAGTCCTGCCCTATCAGAAGGCCAAGGCAGTTTCTTTATTAACCAATAAAAGCAACCCAAATACAGAAGGACCCTCCTACACTAAATGTAGACACTTAAGGCTCTGAACTTGCCTTTTAGAATTGTTTTCGTTGTATCTCATTTGTTTGGACTGATAGATGTGATCCTTGGGCCTTTCAGGTAAATTGTTTTTCTGGTTATTGTGAACTGATGCTTAGAAATGGAATTGGGTGAAGTGTCTGAAAGAGTTCATGGGAGGGAGGAGAGCAGTGTTCAACCAAGACTTTTATTGTCTCCTTGGCATGGAGGGAGACAGTGAAAAGTAGTAACCCCAGACGATCTGCTATAGATTGGTGAATGCAACTGGTGTGTTTGTGTGTGTGTGTGTGTGTGTGTGTGTGTGTGTGTGTGTGTGTGTGTGTGTGTATGTGTTTGGATCTAGAGAAACAGAAACAGAGGGCAAGATCTACAGACAGACAGCCTATATCCCTACATCCCTGGCAGAAATGGTCTGTGGTTTAGCTGGGAGGACCTTTTGGAGTTGGTATCTGGAGTAAAGCAATAAGTGAGGAGGGGCAAGTTAAGAGGGGAGAGTCTGTTGTATCTACAAGAGATGTAGGCAGAGAGGTAAGGTGTCCTGTTGAAGCTATAGAGACTAGGAGATGTAGTTTGGAAGAGAGAAGGGAGTGATATAGTACTTTGCTTAGCTTATCTGTTTTCCTGGCCTGCTCAGTTGGTGTGTTCTCAGGGAATGCCTGCTGCTGTTGCGGGCTGGCATACTGGGATGAGCTGGGGGAAGGGAAATTGGAAGAGAAGATCTTTATGATCCATTGGAAATAGGGTCAGAGGGGAAAGGGTAAGAACTTCCTTTTCCAGTCACCAAGAAGTTCATGTTTGAGGAGAAACTACTTTTTTGTTTATCTCCAGTCTCTTGGACATGATGATTCATTTCTAAGCCATTTTACACTTTTGAGATTTGTCAGGGATTTAATAAAAGCTAAGTTTTTTTTTTTTCCTGAAAAGAAGGCAGAGGCTGTTTGTTTCTTGCAAAGGGAGTGAAAAATGGGGAAGCCATCTGGTATTTCCTCAAAATACCTAGATAATTGAGGCCAAAGTACCTTTTAGCTTAATTTGTGTCAAAGAATGTCTTTAATGTCTGCTTCCAATCTTACAATGTAGAAAGTAGCCCTAGGAAAAAGACTGAAATTTACTAACAATAATTTTAAGTACAATAGTTACTAATCCTATTGTTCCATGCTCTCCATTCTCTAGAAATTCTGCAATTCTTGAACTTAATATATATGTACACATTATATTAAATTAATTAAAAAGACATTCCTGAAGAATTCTTATAGATTAAAATGCCTACCTTTATTGAAAATTTCATAGCATTAATCAGATATATTTTACTGGTGATATAATCTCTCTGTTATCTTTCCAAATTTGCATTTCAAAGCTGATGGATTCACTATGCAAGGTGAAGTTGGTGTCCTCTCTGTAACAAAAATGCAGAATGACATCATCTCTGCTGAAGAAGCCTATTTACAGACATGGTTGTTTCATCCATCTAGTTTACAGTTCTAAGTTAGCAGCATATGTTTTCTACTATCTCTTAATTGTTTGCTATTGAAATTCACGTTTTTAAAAATGTGGCTATATTTAAAATACATTTAATACCAGACTTTATTCTCAACAAATGCATCAACTATTGTTATGTTATAATGGTATCTCAAGTAAACAGACATACCACCTTTCATTACTACTTTGTAATCTCAGGAAGTCACTTTTTTTAAAAAAGAAAAAATTAGAGACTTCAGAAGTATTGCAGCTTTTTAGGTAAAAACAGTGTATATTTCATGGGGTGGTTATATTCAATCAACTCAAAGTCACTATATCATAGACATATAGTCTTATTTAATGGGGTGTCTTGGTTTTCTATTGATGCAAAAAAAACCCCAACTCAACAAGGAAATTTACAGAAGAGTATATAGGGGCCTTAGAGTTTCAGAGGGTGAGTCCATGACTGTCATAGTAGGGAAAATAGCCAGATACAAGGCATGGCACTGGAGCCACAGTGAGAGCTAACATCCTTATGCACAATCAGGATGCATAGAAACTAATGAGGAATAGCATGGGCTATTGGAACTTGAAAGCTCACCCTCTGTGACATACCTCTTTCAACAGGACCACACTTCTCAGTACTTCCCAGGCATTTCCATCAGCTTGTGGACAAAGCATTCAAATATATGAGCCTATGGAACTATTCTCATTCAAACTGCCACACTGGGTTTATTTAATCTTTCTAATTGGTTAATGTTTGAAGATAACTGTCATTTTTATTTCACATTTTGCTACATTTCATCACCTACCTTCCATAGGCAGATATATGTCTGCCTAATGTATGTTAGGTAGATTATATTGCAAGTTATATCCTTTAAATTTTAGAAAATAAATAACTCATTTAGGTCCTAGTGTTAAAGGAAGCAAATCTAGAGTATTAAAAGTACAAAGTTTTATAGTTTTATTTGAAAATACATGATTTAAAAATATGTAGCAAGAATATATTGTTGGCCTTTTAGTTAATATAGCACCATATTCCTCCTTCTCTTTGACTTCACTCTCTGATTTTTAGTAGAAATGGAAAGAATCCATTGACAATCTTGTAGCTAACAAAGCATGAACTGAGAAGTGCTTTTCTTTAATAGTAGAATCAACTCATTTCCTAAATTTTATTTCCTTTTTTTAACTCTAGACCATTCTTTAACAGGATATCAATAAGAATAAGTCTAAGTGGTCATTTAAAATAATATTATTTCTTTTTGTCTGAGGGAGTTTAACTTCCTTTCCTAAACAATGACAACGATGTACAAAAAGCAAATAACAAAAATTCAAGACTTTGAAATCAGGTGATGAAGGAGAGTAATTTCTGAGGGATCAGATTTTAAGATCAAGAGCTCAGCTATGACCAACAGCTGCCCCAGTTACCTTCTTCAAGGGACTTTCCAGGGCATAGCACAGGACGGTGAAGAATTTAAGGGAATTTTTGGCAGTCTATCTAACTCGGTGAAAATATTTCTTAAACACAGTGGTGAACTGTGGACTATTTCAGACATATAAAACCTGGAAGAATTCATCACTAGTAGATCTGAACTGCAAAAAAAAATGTTTATGGAAGACATTTAGGGAGAAGGAAAATAATAACAGATGGGGATCTGGATACATAGAAGGAAGAGAGGAGGCTATGTAAGTTACTATTTAGAGAAATGCAAGATATTTACATATTTGTAAGAGAAAATCATTTAATGCAAAATAATGTATTTTGGGGCTTATGATTTAATTAGAAGTAAGATGATTTAGGAAAAGAGAAGAAATTCATGGAAGAGAGATAAAAGCATATCACCACAATGGTTACTACTTTGGTGGAGGCGGTATGATGTCATTTAAAAGTAGCCTGTGAAAAGTTATAGTATGAACCTTAAAGTAGTCACTAAAACTACATAGCAAAGAGCTTTACTTAATAATCTTAAGTAGCAGAGATAACATAAAATCAAGTAGAGTACCCAAACCTAACCATGACAGAGAAACTGACAAAAATATAGGACACATATCATACAAATCAAAGGAGTAGAGTTAAACCAGATGTTCATAAATACACTAAATATAAGTGGACTCCTTGTCCTTAAAGACTGAATGCAGTGAGAAACAAAGCCCAGGTGTATATCATGTACATGAAACATGCACTAATACAAAAATAGGAATGATTAAAAAGTGAAAGGATGGAGAAACACATTCCATGTTAATCAAACAAAAGCTGGAGTGGACAAATAATATTAGAAAAGGTAACACTAAGACAATCCATCTTCAAGAGAAGCAGTACTAAATATGGCTCCTTTATGTAATCCTAAAGTGAAAATATTGTAGAGACTAAACTTTTGTCATTAAACAGCAGAGTTCTTGTGTGCATGGTTTTCACTCCCCCAAATCCTCCCAGATCCTCTCTACTTCCTCACCCACCCTGTCATCATCTCTTTCTCTAGAAAACTAACAGACAAAACCAAAACTAACCAAAACCCTGAAGAAGTCAGAATTAAAAAAAATAAGGGAAAAACTGTAAAGAATACACATAAAAACCATACACACACACACACATGCACACATGAAACCCATAAAAACCCAAAGAGCTGGAAAAAACAGAATACAAGCAAAAGACCAGTAAGACTAATGGTCTAACATAGCAATATGAGACAAACAAAATTAAATCCAAAAATAGCATTGAATTCATTTTGTGTTGACTTTCTACTGTTGGTCATGGGGCCTATCCTGAATTGTGGTTAATTTATACAATGAGTCTCCACTGGAGAAAACTATTTTTTCCTTAAAGTGGACAAGGTACGTTTTTAGGACCTAAATTACTTTGTTGTTACATGGTATCATATTTTCTTCACATTACCTTGTCCTATATTTCAAGTAAAATTTCTAATCACACATTCATCACAAAGAAAGACTTTAAATGCACACCCAGAAGAATGCATGGAGACAGTTCGGTTTACGTAAATTAGGTTTTCTAATGAGAATTAGACTTGCAACAGTGGTCCAAGCTTCCATCTGAGAAAAAGAAAAATCACTTCTAAACTTACTTCCCATGTAAAATTAAAACATAATATTATTAGCTATTACTTTTCCTTTTTTAAAATAAATCATCTATTTAGTTTATATCCCAGCCAGCCATAACCTCCCTCCCTCATACTCCTCTCTCAGTTCCTCTCCCCTATTCCCCACTTCTCTTCTGTGTTCATCCAGGAAAATGCAGATCTCACATGAGTATCAACAAAACATGGCGTATCAAGTTGCAGTAAGACTATCAACTATATCAAGTTGTTTTAAGACTGGACAAGGCTATCCAGTATAAGAAGTAGGGTCTCAAAGGCCAGTAAAAAACTAGGGACAGTCCCTATCCCTGCTCTTATGAGTCTCATAAGAGACCCAAGCTACACTACATTTACAAATATGCAGAGAACCTAGCTCAGATCCATACAGGCTCCCTGACTGTTGGTTCAGTCTCTGTGAGCCCCTATGAGTCCTGGTTAGTTGATTCTGTGATCTATATTCTTGTGATATCCTAGACCCCTCTGGCTTCTACAATCCTTCTTCCCCCTCTACTACAGGTTTTGCCAAACTCTGTCTAGAGTTTGCCAAACTCTGGCTGTGTATCTCTGCATCTGCTCCCATAAGTTGCTGGATGAAGCTCTCTGATGACAATTGGACTAGAATCCAGTCTGTGAGTATAGCAGAATATCATAAGGAATCATTTCATTGATTTTTTTGGGGGGGGGGTGGTGGCTAGACATGTTTGATTTTATCTTAGGTCTCTGAGCTATCCAGCCTTTGGTTTCTGGACATTTAGGCAGTATCAGGCTTGGACCTTCATTTTTGTCTTGGGCCTCAAGTCATTGGTGGGCTACTCCCTCAAGTTTTGCACCACTATTGCCCTAGCACATCTTGTAGGCAGGACAAATCGAATGTTGACAGCTTTGTGGCTGGGTTGATGTCCCAGTTCCACAACTGGAAGCCTACGATTCACAACCTCAGAGAACCTAGATAACAAAGAGAACCCTAAGAGAGATATACATGGATCTAATCTACATGGGAAGTAGAAAACGACAAGATCTCCTGAGTAAATTGGGAGCATTGGTGATCAAAAGGGAGAAGATAGAAGAAGAGTGGGGAGGGAGGAAGGGGAGCAGAGAAAAATATATAGCTTACTAAAAACAATAAAAAAGAATTGTGTTGTACTAAGAGGCGCGGGCCGTGTTCCTGGTGCCCGGCTAGCTTAACCTCCGAAATAATTACACAGAAATTGTATTCATTTAAAACACTGCCTGGCCCATTATATCTAGCCTCTTCTTGGCTAACTCTCACATCTTGCTTTAACCCATATCTAGTAATCTGTGCATCACTACGGGGTCATGGCTTACCGGGAAGATTCTAACCTAGGTCCATCTCAGGCCAGAGATTCATTGCGTCTCCCACACTTACCTTCTTCCCAGCATTCTGTTCTGTCTACTACGCCCACCTAAGGGCTGCCATCTCAAAAGGCCAAGGCAATCTCTTTATTCAACCAATGAAAGCAACAGAAATACAGAAGGACCTTCTACACCATTGTGTTGGGATTTTGATGGGAATTGAGTTGAGTCTATAGATTGCTTTGGGTAAGACTGCCATTTTTACATTAATTCTACTGATCTATGAGCATGGGAATTTTTGCAATCTCTGATAGCTTCTTCAATTTCATTCTTTAAATATTTGAAGTTATTATCAAACAAGTCTTCTACTTGCTTGACTATAGTTTCCCTAAGAGGTATTACATTATTTGCAGCTTTTGTTAAGGGTGTTGTTTCCCTGATTTTTTCTCAGCCCATTTGTTATTAGCATAGAGAAGGGCTACTTTTTTAAAAAAGTTAATCTTGTACCCAGTCACTTTGATGAAGGTGTTTATTGACTGTAGGAGTTCCCTGGTAGAATTTTTAAAATTGCTTATGTATGCCATCATATCATTTGTGAATAATGATAGTTTGACATCTTCCTTTCCAATTTGTTTCCCCTTGATCTTCAGTTGTCTTATTGCTCTATCTGGAACTTCAAGTACTATATTGAACAGATATGGAGTGGACAACCTTATCTTGTTCCTGATTTTAGTTGAATTACTTTGAATTTTTCTACATTTAATTTGATGATGGTTATAGACATGTAAATTGCTTTTATTATGTATAACTATGTACCTTGTATCCTTGATCTCTCCATGCCTTTAATCATGAAGGGGTGTTGGTTTTTGTCAAAGGCTTCTTCAACACCTAATGAGATAAATTATCATGTGTTTTTTCATTTAGTTTATTTGTATGATGGATTTCATTGACAGATTTTCCTATGTTGAACCATCTCTGCATCTCTGAGATGACACTTACTTGATCAGGCTGTATGATCTTTATAAGGTGCTCTTCAATTTGGTTGGAGTATTTCATTGAGTACTTTTGTATCATTGTTCATGAGGTAAATTGGTCTGCAGTTTTCTTTCTTTGTTGAATCTTTGTGTGATTTGGGTTTCAGGCTGACTGTGGCCTTATAAAATGTATTTAACAGTTTTCCTTCAGTTTTTAATTTGTAGAATAATTTAAGAAGTATTGGCATTAGCACTTCTTTAAAAATCTGGTAGAATTCTGCATTAAACCATCTAGTCATGGACTTTTTTATGGTTCTAAACTTTTAGTGACTGTTTCTTTTTCCATAGGGCTTATAGGTCTATTTAAATTGTTTACCTGGCATTGATTTAACTTTGATAAGTGGTATCTACTGAGAAAATGGCCCATTTCTTTTATATTTTCCAATTTTGTGGATTACAGGTATTTAAAATATGACCTTATGATTCTTTGGATTTACTTGGTGTCTGTTGTTATGTCCCCCATTTCATTTCTAATTTCATTAATTTGAATATTCTCTCTGTGTCCTTTAGATAATTTAGAAATGTTTTGTTCATCTGGGTTTTCTCAAAGAACCTACTCTTCATTTCATTGATTATTTGCGTTGTTCTTTTTATTTCTATTTTATTGATTTCATCCCTAAACTACAGGGCTGAAGAGATGGCTCAGTAGTTAAGAGCACTGCTTGCTCTTCCAAAGGTCCTAAGTTCAATTCCCAGCAACCACATGGTGGCTCACAACCATCTGTAATGAGATCTGGTGCCCTCTTCTGGCCTGAAAGCATAATGCAGACAGAATACTGAGAATACTGTATATATAATTAATAAATAAATCTTTAAAATTTAGTAAACTACAGCAAGAGCCACAACTTAAGGATCAGAAAGGAAATTTATGGAATAATGTCTAAAAGAAGAAGAATATAAAGAGTTAACAGTGTCGATTCTTCATCAATAAAATAAATAAAATGAAATAAAATATAGACAAACCCTTAGCTCGACTGTGGTTGTCAATTTGAATGAAAATGGCCCTCATAAGCTCATATATTTGAAAGTTTGGTCCCCAGTTAGTGGAACTATTTGGGAAAAATTAGGGGTTGTAGCATTTCTGGAGGAGCTGTGTCACTGGGTGCTGGCTTTGAGGTTCCAAAAGACTCAAAACATTCCAGTGTGTCTTTTCTCTGCCTCCTGCTTATCATTGAAGATGTGAGCTCTCAGCTCTTCCTACCACCACATATTTGCTCAACCATCATAGACTTTAACTATGTAAAACTGTAAGCTCAATTCAGTGCTTTATTTTATAAGTTGTCTTGGTCATGGTATATTGTCATAGCAATAGAAACCCTCACTAAGACATCATCCAATAAAGTAGAAGAGAGAGAAGACTCAAGTTCACAAGTTACAGATAAAAAGGGAAGCTACCAATGAAATTTCTTGACTGATTAGGAAGAAAAATGCAAATAAGTTGAAAAAGACATTAAAAGATGTAGAGAACTCACATAGTCAGAGACTGATACAATTAAAATTGTGAAAATGGTCATTCTGCTAAAAATATACATAAAACCAATGCAATTTCAATCAAAATGTCTACCAATTCTTTATAAAACTAGAAAAATATCTTAAAATTTATGTGGAGGCATAAAAGACCAAGGATAGCTAAACCAATTCTGAGCAGTTAGAACGCTGCTCAAGTTATCATGATACCTAATGTCAAGTTAACTACAGAGCCATAGTAACAAAATCAGTGTGTTATTAGAATAAAAACACATACATCAATGAAATGAGATAGAGAGCAGAAATTAGTCACCTTATTTTTGACAAAGAATCAAAAAAAAATAGTCACTGGGAATCTATAAGCAGAAAAATGAAGCTCGATTCTTATCTCTCACTGCATAAATGCTAATTAAAATGGATCAAAGTATTCAACATTAAACCCAAAATTCTGAATACTTATAAGATAAAGTAGGGAGCATATTTACAAGCATATATAAATACTTAATATATACTTATATAATAGAGATCCAGTTGTTCAGGAAATAAAGTCAACATGGGCAAGTGGGACCTCATAATATTAAAAGTGTCTGTACTGAAAAGGAAATTGCTACTTGAGAAAAGAAACCACCTACAGTATCAGAGAAAACCTTTGCCAGCTTTACATCTGACAGAGGACTGGCATCCAGAATATACAAAGAACTCAAAAAAATGAAGCATCAAGAAAAGCAACTCAATTAAAAATGATCCATGGAACAGACAGTCCTCAAAACAAGAAAAAGACATGACTAATAAATATTTTTAAAAGTATTCTGCACTCTTAACTGGGAATTCAAATTATTCCTGTTTTGACATCCTATATTGCTCCGGTCAGAGTGGTTATGATCCTGGAAAAGAAATGACCACAAATGCCATCAAGGACGAGGGGACTTTTACTCATTGTTGGGAGGAGTGAACTAGGACAGATACTGTGGAAATCAGTGTGGAGGGTCCTTCAGAAACTGAAATAGAACCAGTAGATTGTACTACTCTTAGGCACATACGCAGAGGATTCTATACCATACAGCAGAGATACCAATACTTCCATTTTCATATTGACCCATTCACAGTGAAATAGACTAGCAAGGAAATAGACCAGCCTAATTATTCATCAGTTGATGAATAGAAAATGACAGCATAGTATATATACACAATATAAATTTATCAGTCATAAAAATGAATAAAATTACAAAAATTTCAGTGAAAAATATTATACCGAGTAAGGTTTCACAAGACAGACACTAGATGTTCTCCCTCACATGAGGATTTCGGCATGGGTTTTTAGAGTAGTGTGTTTAACATTTACTGATGGTGTCTTACTTAGGGTTTCTACTACTGGGAACAGACACCATGACCATGGCAACTCTTAAAAGCAAGGACATTAAATTTTCAAAAGTTTGGACTAAACTTTTATCATCATGGTGTGACATGGTAGTATGCAGGAAGACATGGCGCTAGAAAGGGAGCTGAGAGTTCTTACATCTTGACTCATAGGCAACACGGAGTAGTCTGAGACACTGAGCATGGCTTGAATATATCTGAGACCACAAAGACTCTTTCCACAGTAACACACTTCCTCCACCAAGATCACATCTACTTCAACAAGGCCACACCTCTTAATAGTACCACTCCCTTTGTGGATCATTTTCTTTCACATCACACTCCACTCCCTGATGCTCAAAGGCTTGTAGCCATATTATATACAAAAATACATTCAGCCCAACTTCAAAAGTCCCCACACTCTATAACATCTCAAAATTATTTAAGTCGAAAGTTTAAAGTCTCTTCTGAGATTCATGCAATCTCTTAACTGTAATCCCCTATAAAATCAATATAAAAATAAAAAATAGACCATATGCTTTCAACCTATAATGACATTACCACTCCAAAATGTAGGGAAGATAGCATAGCGAGGAAATACTGGACCAAAGTAAAACCGAAAAACTCCAAACTCTGCATCTTCATGTCTTATGTCAAAATGCTTTTCAGATCTCTAACTCCTTTTAGTTTTGGTGACTGCAACATACTTCTTTCTCTTGGGCTGGTTTTACTTCCTGTCAGTAGCCTTCCTTTGCAGGTATCCCACGGTTCTGTTATCTCTAACATTTTGGGGTTTCCAAGGCAATCCAAGCCTCACCTTCTTAGCTTCACACAGTGGCCTCTCTGGACCTCCATTCAGGGACATTTCTGACACATGGCTGGCCTCAGTGGCTTTCCTTAGCTACAGAGGAACATTCTATAGCTTCTTTCTTCTATCCTTGACTCTAAAGCCAGAACCATGTGAAAGAAACAGCCAAGTTCTGATGTTTGCTGTGGCTGGAAAAGGGTCCCTTCTCTTCAGTTACATCTTCATTAATTGTTTTTGATGGTTTCCTTCACTGCCTAAGCTTGGTTGTCCTGAAACTGGATCTGTAGACCAGACTGGCCTTGAACTCAGAGATCTTTCAATTGTACCTTCACCAGCTTTCTGCTTTTGGTGGTATCTTGGAGCTCACTTTGTAGAACAACCTGGCCTCGAACTGAGAAATAAGCGAGCCTCTGCCTTCTAAGTGTCGGTATTAAAGGTGTGCACCACCACTCCTGGTTTTAAGTTTCTCTTTAATCCCTTTTCAGAGGTTGGAAGCTATACGAGTGAGATCTTGTCCTGAGATCACTGCTCCCTTTATTCCATTTCTTACTCTGTTTATCTCCTTAAGCACAGGATTTAGGACTGTTCCGCTTCCTGGTGCTCCTTTTCTTCTCAAATTGTACATTTTCTTGTTCCCTTTCATTATAAATCTTCATTAGAGTTACCAGTAACAACTACACGACAGTCTCTTCTAGGTTGTTTTGAGATTTCCTCTGCCAATGGGATTGTTACAAATCTCTTCACTTTATCCTCAGGCAGACTCTTTGAACAAAAACAAAAAGCAGTCACATTCTTCACCACATTAACACAAGAACAATCTCTAGGAAACATATTAACATTCTTCTCCTCTGAAATGTCTTGAAGCAGCCCTGCACAATTCAAATCATACTCAGCACCAGTGTCTTCCATACTTCTACCAGAATAGCCCACTAAGCAGCACTTGAAGTGTTCAACTGCTTTTCTAAAAGTTCCAAGGTCCATATTCCTTCAAACAAAGCATGGTAAGGCATATCAGAAGAATACCCCAATCACTACTCCCAATTTCTGCCTCAGTTCAGGTTTCTAATCCCGTGAAAAGATACCATGACCATGACAACTCTTATAAAGGAAAAACATTTAATTGGGGTGGTTTTCATTTTCAGACATTTAGTCCTTTATTATCATGGTGTGATAGGGTGGCCCACAGACAGACATGGTGCCAGAGAGGAATTGAGAGCTCTTGCATCTTGACTTCTAGACAATGGGAAGAAGTCTGAGATACTGGGCAGTATTTTGAGCATGTATGAGATTGCAATGCCCATTTCCACAGTGATAGAATTCCTCCAACAAGACCACACTTACTCCAACAAGGCAATACCTCCTAATAGTGCCACTCCTTTGGGGGGACATTTTCTTTTAAACCACCACAGATAATAATTGCCAGAATAATAGAGACAATTTGAGAAACGGAGGAGAGAAAGAGGACTGAAAGAATGGGAATGATGGGACACAATGAACATGAAGGTTTAATCAGAAAGTGGGGTGGTAGATAAGAAATTTGAGGCAGAGGGAAAAAACCAAAATGTTTGAAAAAAATGAAAACATTCTATTTTGTAAGATTATTAAAAATCATAATCTTAAGAAAAAAGCTTGAACAGTAGTAATCTCCGTGGATGGATAATGATCTCTAATAAGTCATGAGTCATTAAATGAATATCTTAATATCAGGTGCCAGATATTTCCCTAAGAATGGTCAGTCAGGGAGGCTTCAGAGGCCACAACTGAATACAAAAATAATGCCTTTGCTCTGTTTCCTACCAGGTGGGAAAGGATTGAAAGACTCTACTTTTGAAGACACCACACACTTTGGCAACAGGTCAGACAGAAATCAAGATGGAGGTGAGCTAAAGTTTTCCTCTCTGCTTGATAGGATTCACAGTGTCAGTTTATAAGGTACTTTGCAGTTTGCTGGGGGAAGAAAAGCCATCAACAGTCTTAACCAAATGTGAATTCCATGACCTATTATAATTGCCTGCTAGGCACAATGTCTTCTTTAGTCCAATTATGGCATGAATGTTATGGGGTTAATCAACTGCTTTCTGATGTGCTTGAGGCCCACTCCATAAGGGAGAACTTATTCTTGTTTTGTAAACCTGGTCATGAGCATATGGATAGGGAGGTCATATACCTTAGAAGGGACCCCTCTATTCTTGATTTGTTAAATGGTTATGTTGTCAAACTATGTCCTAAATGCTCATGATTATCTATACATTAATGCTGTGCCCAGCCTTTATCACAGAAGCTTCTCATTACATTAACAGGTAGTTAATACAAGAGACCCAAACTGGTGCCACAATCTCAAGAATAAAAGATGATGGGGTGGTTGGCAGCTATATCATATTTCCCAAGGCTCAGAGAATGTTGAAGAAGAGGTGGAAAAATGTAAAATCCAGAGGATGAGGAGATGTGCAGCAAAAAGATATCTGGATGTGACAAAGATGTTGTCCTCGCGAACTCACTACTGCTGTGGTTATCTGTAATATTGGAGCTATCAACTTTCCAGGAAGGAGTGTGGTCCCATTCTTTCCTGGGGTTGATTGGCAGTTAGTGATTTTTGAGGGAAGGCTGCCATGTTTTCCAATGTTACAGTCGTAGATAGGTTGCTCTGGCTCCATTAAATAACCTCTCACCCATGCTTAGGCTAGACACTCTACCTAAACTCCATGGGCCACACACAAAGAAGACACAAAATATAGGTGACTCGTTGAGAAAAGATTTGCAGTATGAAGGTGGAGAGTGGAGAGAGTGGGGGTGAAAAGGCTACAGATAGTTAGATAAATGTATGAAACTGTTAAAGTATAAAGAAATGAAAAATAATTTGAATAATATTCTTCACAAAAATAGATGAAAAAAGTCTTGAAGGCACAAAAGAGTCCACGTTTTCAATACAATACTGAGTAGAAAGAAAAAGTGATGGAGATACCACACTAGTACAGAACCAGGATACTGGCACAAAAATATCTACATAGACCAATGGAGTACAACAGAGGGTCCAGAAAGGAACTTATGAAGCGATAATCACCTGGCCTTCAATAACAGCACTCAAATTGAACACTGGAGAAATCAAATACCCTTCAATAAATAGTACTGAACTAACTTGATACCACAAGTGGAAGAATGAAACAGAATTCTGAACCATTCAAAATGGATCAAAGACCAGGAGCTTTGAAATTTCTAGAGGAATGCAAAGAGAAAACACTTGAAGATATAGGCACAGGTAAGGATTTTCTGAAATTGGTTTTAACAGCTGAAGGAGACGGTTCTGTCAAGGATAGCCTACATCTCTTGGCAAAGTTTTTGACAGTTTTCTTTGGCTTTCTTCATTCTTTTGAACATAAGTTAAGCATAGTCTACAGGCTCCCCATTTTTCTTAGCCCATCATTTCTTCAGAGAAACATGTAGGCATTTGTGTTGCAGGATGATGAATCTTGGGTGCTTTGTTCCTGGGATTCTTATTTTCTTTTTTCAAGGGCTTTTGGACAATATACTGGGTGGACATTGTCCTCTTTCAAAAGATTGAAAGACTCTTAGATTCTGCTAGTTCTTTTGTTCTCCTACCACTGAGGTACAGTAGTACCTGTCACGTCAGGAAGATCCTTTCCCTTTCCCCACTTAGGAAAAAATAACCAAGCTGATGACACTCAGTTAGTGATGTGGGATTCCCTTCTGTGTGCTGTGAATATGTTTTTGTACCATTGGTTAATAAAGAAGTTGCTTTGGTCTATGGCAGGGCAGAATAGAGATAAGTGGGAAAACTAAACTGAATGCAGGGAGAAAGAAGGTGGAGTCAGGCAGATGCCATGTAGCTGCCAAAGGAGAAAGATGCTGGAACCTTACCAGTAGGACACAGCCTTGTGGTGATATATAGATTAATGGAAATGGGTTAACTAAAGATGTAAGAGCTAGCTAGAGATATACCTGAGCCATCGACCAAACAGTGTGGTAATTAATACAGTTTCTGTGTGATTGTTCAGGTCAGGGCGTCTAAGAAACCAGTGCACAGTCTTGTTTTATAAGTTAGCATCTACAATGCATCTGGAAACAGACTTGCACGTCTCTCCAGTTCTCCTTGGTCTATTACAGGAATGCCCACTCTTCAATAGAAGACACACACTACCATGGTTCAAGACACCTCACTTCATGGAAAGACATTGCTTGTCATTTTTACTGGTGATTTAGTCACCTTTCCAGTCTTCACTCAAAAGCATCTACTTCTTTGGCCACACATTTCTCATGGAAAGTTACAAGATTTTGTTCGCTGTTCACTTCAGTGAATTTCTGATGGCCACTGCCTGGGAAGGAAGCTTCATGCTGACACATCCTACTGCCTAAGAAGTTTCACAAAAAAGAGCCATATTTTTGTTTTCCATGCTATCAAATGCTTTCTTTATGAAGGAACCACATTTATTTCTGTTTTGGTAGTACATATTTAGGCTGTTAATATTATTAACTATTCAAAATAACATGGCTCTCAATTCTTATATTGTATGTCTCCTTCTGGACCAGTGAAAATTTATTTTCATATATACATATGCATACCCATATATATCTAAGAGCAAAATTGTGCACTCCAAACACACACACACCCACACCCACACCCACACACACACACACACACACACACACACACACGACACACGTACACTGTAGAACAACTGAATGTTTAACTGTTTAGGGTAGGGCCATATAATTTTCTAATAAATTTCTCATTAAGTTTTTAAACTACAGACTTCCTTAGGATTTATCCCTAACTCCTAGCTGATTTTTATACATGGTTCTTGGCTGCTTATAGGAATAATTTTGACAAATCAGTTTTTTTTTTTTTACAAGACAGAATTTCTCTGTGTATCCCTGACTGTCCTGGAACTCAAATTTTAGACCAGGCTGGCCTCAAACTCAGAGATACTTCTGCCTTTACCTCCTGAGTGCTGGGATCATTATGGTGCATCAGTTATAATGCTAAGTAACCTCTCTTAATTGCTGCCTAATTATGAAAAATCCTTTAATCTCTTCTCACAAAAAGATGGAGACCCTTTGTTGTATGAATCAAATGATGATGAATTTCATGATTTCCAGCCCCTTCTAGGAGTTGACTTCACTGTGAATCTACTGATGCTTAATCTTCAGTGATTTTCATCTTTCTGGGCCCCACTAGCATCATTTGATAGTACCCACATTTGTATATAGTTTTTATTAATAATTAATTTCTCAAAGAGACTAAACTTTCATAAACCTAAGTTTTCATGAACCTTGAAATTTCCCCAGTTGTAAGAGGCTTTCCTTAATTTGAGATTTATGTTTTATCTATAACCTTGACCCTCCTAATTCTCTGAATTATGTTTAGAAAGACCTCTGTAAAGATTCAAACCTTTTTTTCCTTCTCTGAATATATAAAAATTATCTTAAATATCAAAGGAGACTTTACACTAAGATAATAATGTATTTTTTCTTTGGCTATCATCCCTGTTTCAGTGAAGATACCTGGAGATGACTCAGACTCCAAGCAGTTTTCAAAACAGTGAATGAATAGAGTCAACTCAAGTTATTGTTCTTTGAGGATTTGAATTTACTTTGGTTATCATTTGGCCATAAGGACCAGCTCACATCGAAGAACCTAGAATATTAGTGATTCATAGACTTATCCTTATGTTTCCTTGGAATTTTTGCTTTTTTTTCCCTGAAGTTAAAATAATGTAGAGTGTTAGACACAGCATGTCAAGCATTAGTGAGAAAGTGCTATGCCTTTTGAGCATGTTGCTGCTTATCAGTGTGCCATTGTCACTCACTTAAGGACATGCGCTAATTTCTGATCATGGACTGTCCCACTTAGGGTTCCTTCTTATAAAATAATTTATTTATTTTTATGTGCATTGGTGTTTTGTTAACATGGATGTCTGTGTGAGGGTGTTGGATCCTAGAGTTACAGAGAGTTGTGAGCCCCATATCGGCACTGGGACTTGAACCTTCCTCTTTTTTCCTCTGGAAGAACAGTCAGTGCTCTTAACCACTGAGCCATCTCTCCAGCCATAGTTGGGGTTTCTATTGTTGTAATAAAATACCGTGACCAGAAACGACCTAGGGAGGGAAGGGTTTATTTTGCTCACATCTGGGGGTAAAAGTTCCATCACTGTGGAGAGTCAGGGAAGAAACTAAAACAGGGCAGGAACCCAGAGGCAGGACCTGATATAGAGACTATAGGGGAGTGCTGCCTGCTGGCTTGTCCCTCATGGCTTGCTCAATCTTCTGTCTAATATACCCCAGGACTACTTGCCCAAGGATGCCACTGCCCACAGTGATCTATGTTCACCTACATTAATCATTAGTTAAGAAAATGCCTGACAGGTTAGCCAACAGTTCAATCTTGTGGAGGCATTTCCTTTTTTCCCCTCTTTCTTTTCTTTTCTTTTTGTTTTTATGATTGGCTTCTTTTCTTTTTTATTTAATTTTTGGTCATAGAATATATTTTGATCATATTTTTCCTCTTCTCCAAATTTTCAGCTATTTCCATCATCCCTATGCAAAAATTCATGTTCTTTCTATGTTTCTTTCTCTAAAACCAAAAGCTAAAAAACAAAAATCAAAACAAACAAAAATAGTAAGACAAAAAGTACCAAACCAAGCAAAAACAACTCAAAAAATAAACAAAACGTGAAGTCCATTTTGTGTTGGTCAACTACCCCTGGGCCTGAGACCTGCCCAGGAAGGTGATATACCCAGTGACACTCCATTGGAGAAAATTGATTTTCCCTTTCCCATCAGGTATGAGTTGCAAAAAACTTCAGTGTTAAGGGTGGTGCTTTGTGGTTGCTTCTCTTTCCTGGTGTTGGGATTTCATCTTGGTTTTGAACCAGTGAAGGTTTTGCAAATGCTGTCACATTCTCTATGAGTTCATATGTGTATCTCAGTACTTATCCTGAAGATACTGTGGTTTATTTGGAACCATTTACCATTCTGGTTTTTACAATCTTTCTACATCCTCTTCTGCATAGATCATTGAACCTTGAGGCACAGAGGGGAAGATTTTTATAAAGACATTCCATTTATGGCTTAGTGCTCCAAAGTCTCTTACTCTCTGAACACTGTCCAGTTGTGGGCCTTTGAGTTAATTACCATCTACTGCGAGAAGCTTCTTAGGTGAGGGTTGACCAATGCACTAATCTATGGGTATAGCAGTATATCATTAGAAGTCATTTTATTTCTATAGTTATTTAGCAGAAAAGTAGTAAGTTTTCCCTTAGGGCCCATAATGTTTCTAGTCTCAGGTTTTTAGCTACTTTTTCCAGTGTCTGATATGGGTTTCACCTTGGTATGGGCCTTAAATCAATAAAGAAAAGTGATTTATTGCATCCCAAGCACATGTGTCACTATTGTACCAGTAGTCACATCTTTCAGGAAGGTCACTCATGTAGCTCACATGGCTTATAGCTGGATGAGATGCTTTTATCTTCTGGTAGCATATATAGCACAAGACACATGAACTCATAGTTGTTCAACTATACCCATTCCTTTTTCATTTGTTCCAAAGATGGCATATTAATATCACAATATAAAACAATATTACTTTTAAAATACCAAGTTTTTATAAATTCAAATGTTTTATTTATTGCTTTAAAAATTATTTTTGTTTTTTTACTAAAAATGTTTTTCAGGTTCTGGCTATTAAAAATAATGCTGCTATGAACATAGTTGAACAAATGCCTTTGTAGTATGATTGAGCATCTTTTGGGTATTGCTGGATCCTGAAAATTGGTTGATTACCAATTTTCTGAAAAAACAGCCATATTGATTTTCAAAGTGGTTGTACAAGTTTGCATTCCCACCAGCAATGGGTAAGTGTTCCCCCTACTCCACATCCTCTCCAGAATAAGTTATCATTGGTGTTTTTGATCTTAACCATTCTGACAGGTGTAAGATGGTATCTTAGAGAGGCCCCTCAACCAAAGAATGGATAAAGAAATGTGGCACATTTACACATTAGAGTACTACTCAGCTGTAAAAAATGACATCTTGACTTTTGCATGCAAATGGATGGTATTAGAAAACACTATCCTGAGTGAGATAACCCAGACCCCAAAAGATAAATATGGTATGTACTCACTCATAAGTGTATACATATCTATAATCAAAGGATATTGAGCCTACAGTTCATGATCCTAGGGAAGCTAAGTAATAAGGTGAACACTAAGAAAAACATATATAGACCCACCTGTAAATTGGAAACAGACAAGACTGCCTGACAAAATAGGGAGCATGGGGGTAGGGGAAGAAGAGAAGGTGGAAGGGGAAGAGGAGAGGAGGGGAGTGAGGAGAACTTGAGGGAATGGGATAGTCAAGATGGAGGAAGGACAGAATGAGAACAAGGAAAGAGATATCTTGACTGAGGGAGCCATTATGGGGCTAGAAAGAAACCTGGCTCTAGAGAATTTCCCAGGAATCTACAAGGATGACCCCAGCTAAGACCGTAAGCAATTCAGGAGAGGTGGCCTGATCATGACTTGCCCTGTAGTCAGACTGATGAATATCTTAAATATTACCATAGAATCTTCATCCAGCAACTGATGGAAACAGAGGCAGAGACCCGCATCAGAGCACTGGACTGAGCTCCCAAAATCCAGTTGAAGAGGGAGAGGAATGAGAATATGAGCAAAGAGGTCAAGACCATGATGGGTCTACCCACTGAAGCAGTCTACCTGAGCTAATGGGAGCTCACCAACTCCATCCGGACTGGGAAGGAACAAGCATTGAACCAAACTAGTCCCTCTGAATTCTGAATGTGGTTGACAGTTGCATGGCTGGGGCAGATTGAGGGGCTACTGGCAGTGGCACCAGGATTTATCCCTACTGCATGTACTGGCTTTTAAGGAACCTATTCTCTTTGAATGATACCTTGCTCAGCCTAGATATAATAGGGAGAGCCTTGGACCTTCCCCAAAACAACGTGCCTTCCTCTCTCTGAGGATTGGATGGGGGTGGGTTGGGAGAGTATGTGGAGGGAATGGGAGAAGGAGAGGGAGTGGGAACTTGGATTGGTAGGTATAATGAAAACAGATAGTTTGTTTTAAAAAAAATTAAAAAAATCTCAAAAACGTTTTCATTCATTTTACAATTTCAGTAGCTTTAAAATATCCAAAGTCTCTCTAAAATTCCCAACTCTCTTTAAAAAGTTGTAAAGTATTTGTAAAATTCCCTGGACTCTTAACTGGGAGATCTTGCAAAATTAAAAAATACATTACATATTTTATTACGTTGAGAGGGAAGATTCAGGGCACATTTATATTTAAATCCAAGCAAAACAAAAGTCCCAGAGTACAAAGCTCAATTTCAAACTTCTGAGACCCCTGTCATGATACTCTGAACCCTGCAGCAATGGTAGCAGGCATTCCTCTCTGGTTCTGCCACCCGAAGCAGAAGCAGCTTGTCTCTTAGGAACATGCTGTCTCTACTCATGCCATGGCTGCTTTTGTCTTTGTCAACAACCATGTGGTACTGGTGTCTCCAAATTTCTGCGGTCTTCTACTGCAACTGGGTTACACTTTCACCAATAACCTTCACTGGGCTCTCTCCAGGAACTCTTAACTCTTAAAAGTGCCAATTGATCCCAAGGCTTCTACTTCATCTGCAGCTCTACATTCACCAATGGCCTCTTATGGCTTCTCATAGTTTGAAACCTCAGCTGCTCTCCATGACCTCTTCAGGACCAGTCACCTTGAAGACTTATCGAGTTGAGTTGTTGTCTCGAGATATGGAGATGGCAGCCTCTGAATCTCAGCTTCTGTGTGTTTGTGTGTTGACCCCAAGGAAACACTTTGCAGAAGACTCTTCCTCAGTGATGTTGTTGTTTTTTTTTTTTTTTTTTTGATCACATAGATTCTCCTCTCCAGGTGGCCAGAATTCATGGTCTCAGAAAAAAAAAAGGTTTTATTCCAGTGGTGCTGAACTCTTGTTAACCACAGCAGATTATTTAGCTTCTGCTAATGAAATATTATAGTTTCTTAACACAAAATAATATATAAATGTCCCCAGTAGAGTCTTTTCCTTCTTCTGAAACTTCACAACCCAGGCCTCTTTCATCTGCATCTCTCTCCACATTATCCTCCAAGATTCCCCAATAGGTCACCAAATTCTGAACTCTCAATGGCTTTTCTAGCCCAAAGTTCCAAAAGTACTTCCATAGTCAACTCAAAAGCACATGTTCAGGTCTGTCACAACAATACTCCATGACTTGGTATGACTTTCAGTATTGGCTAGAGTTTCTATTGCTGTGATAAAACACCAGAACATGAGCAACCTGGGGACGTAAGGGTTTATTTTGCTTACATTTCCAGAGAACAGTGTATCACTAAGGAAATTAAGGATAGGAACTCAAGCGGAGCAGGAATATGGAGGCAGAAATTGGTGCAGAGGCTATTGGGGGTGCAGCTTACTAGCTTGCTCCCCATGGCTTATCCATCCTGTTTTTTTATTCACCCAAGACTATCTGCAAGGGGTGGTATCATCACAATGTTCTGAGCCCTCCTACATCAACCACAAATTAAGGGAAATGCCTGACAGGCTTTACTACAACTCAATTTTATGGAGGCTTTTTCTCAATTGATCTTCTCTTCTCTCAGATGACTATAGCTTGTGTCAATTTGACAAAAAAAATCTAGTCAAAACATTGACACTGAGAGACTGTAAAACAAAAGCAAAAACTAAACAATAACAAAAATACATTCCATGGAAAAGTAGCAAAATTCAATTAGAGTATTATCATTACCTTTAAAGGTGGATATGTTTTAACGAATATAATCTTTCCGTAGCAGTCATTAATTGTTAATAGCTCCCTAGCTAGGGATGAGACTTCTTGAACACCTGCCTTCTCCAATCTGGAGATTCTCTGGCTCAATATTGTTTAAATCTTGGGCATGCAATCATAGCTATTATGAGATCATATGCTCAATTGCCCTATTGTGTTTGAAAAATGCTGTTTTCTTGTAGTCATACACAGTCTCTGACTCTCAATCTTTCTTGATAGTTCTTGAGCTTTTGAAATAGTGTATGTACCATGGATGCCCCATTTAGGGCTGAGCACTGCTCAGTTGTTTTTATTTCTGTGCACATTAGCCAATATGTACTCTGTGTTGATCGACATCTACTCTGAAAAGAAACTATCTGATGGGGGTTGAGAGAGTGAGAGATGCATTAATCTATGGGCAACAATAAGTCATTAGGAGAAAGTTTAATACTATGTTCCCCTCTAGGGCCCATGACCTACCCAGTCTCTGGTTCTTAGCCTCACTAATGGTGCCAGACATGAGTTCCATTTTGTGGCATGGACATTAAATTTCAATGATAAGGTGGTTGTTTACTTTTATACCTTTCATGTCACTATTGCACCAGTAGGCATGTCTGGCCAAGCTCGTCATTATCATAGCTCACAGAGTTCACAGCTGGATAAGCCTGGTGATTGGTTATTTTTCCTGGTAGCAATTATATCACCACTATGAAAGCTATCCAGTGGCGATAAGGCTTCCAGATAAATACCACCTTGACTTCTCCATGTTATATGATTCAAGTTTGTGGTGCTTTCAACGATTGGGTTTTACTCTCAAATTCAGGGGGGTAGCCAAGAGCAATGACAATAGTTTATAACGTTTGAGAGTCTATGGGACCTCATTGAAGAACAACTTTAAAAGATGTAGCCCATTTCTGGTGCTGTGTGTTTTATTTGATAGCCTACCATGTCCCTCCTATTATAAGGCTAGTCTTTGAAATTGTGTGTGTACATGTATAGATTTTAGGAACTTTCTACAGTAACAGAGGTACATATGACTTTTTCAAATGTCTTTAGTGCTAGTTATTTCTCCCCATATCTACCCACCCACATTTCATCTTAATTAAGCTTTCTTGCTCTGTCCTCCCCACTTTCCCTTTATATCACCCATGTTCTATCTGTCCCTCTCCCTTTGTAAGGAACAACAAAAATATACACATTCATATATACTTTATATTCATAGTTTTAAAATTTACTTTTACGGGAGGGCCTTTGGACAAATACAGAGTTAAATAGCCTCTGAAAAGATTCAGTATATAACAGGTGTTTCTTCAATTAAAAACTCTCAGATTCTTGAAAATATACTGTGGACCCCAATTCAAGAAACATTGGTATACAAGGAGCAAAACTTTGTATTTTGTTCAACTGCGGTGCCTTCAAACTCAAATGTAAGTATCTGCACTATGCACACTCCCACCCAGGCCTGCCCTTCCTGGGGCTTCCCTCTAGTTCAAGGCTCCATTTTAGAACTCCTGTTGCACCCTCCACGTCTCAGGAAGAGGAGGAGGAGGACGGAGCTCCTTGTTTTTTTTAAAAACCTCAGTATCACTTTTGATGCTGTCAGGGTATACTGTAAGGATTTCAATCTGTATGTCTGAAAAGTATCATTAATCCATTCTCTGACCACCTCAGAGTAGGTAATGGGATACAGAGGTAGGATGTTCTTAGCCACAGAATAGCAACCTCAGTTAATTTGCACAGAATATCTTATTCCTAGGTCTCTCTTATGTAACTCCTTCTGGCGAATGAAGACTCCTCAAGCAATAACAACTTGCATTTATACAGCCTCATGAACATGAACTCACATAAATCATATTCATTAGTGCCTCTTCCCTTCTGTGGTCCCTTTCCCAGGTGACTAGCGTGCTTCCAGCTTTCCTTCCAACCTCTGCCTTGTCTCTATTATTGGTCTAATCGTACTTGGTTCTCCCTGGGGAAGCCCACCTGCCTGATCCTTTTCTCATTCTTCCTTGATTCTCACACCAATTTCAGTGAGGCCCAGGACCTCCTGCTGCCTGCTCTGCCAATCCCTTCCCACCTGCCCCTCCACTCACCTAAGTGTCTCTCTTCTATTGCAGTCACTCTCCTTTGTGTTTTATATGTTTTTACTGAGGTAACTTGTCTCAGCTGTCCTGATCTTTTTCTTTTCTCCAGCTGAAAAAAAATCTTTTTTCCCCCACACTTTCATCTTTCCCAAACATATTGGCTACCTCCACAAATAAATACCTATTACTGTAGTACTGTCATTGAGGGTGCAAATGGTAGACGCCTCTTTTTTTTTCTTTTAACAAACTGAGCTCTTAAAAAGTTTGTAGCATCTTTCTGCCCCTGAATGTTTTGGTTAGCAAACAGTAAAAACACTCTTTAGACTCCAGCATCCTCATGCATTAACAATAGTGCTTGCTTGACAGAGGAGCTGAGGGCATCAGATGAGAAATGGGTGGATGATTGTTGTTATAGGCAGTGTTCTTCCTGGATTTGCCAGTGAGATTGCTGTTTGATCTTTTTGCACCAAGGAGAATAAAAATGTTTTCATTTTGCCAACATTTCTACAACCTTTAAATACATATTTGAAATATTATGTGTTGTATGACTTATTTGCTTTACTTTTGTTTAGGGCTATTAGTATGGTCATTATTTCTTTAATATTTGACCAGATAACATTATTTCCTGAACACAGTCTGAGTGATGTTATGTCTATTCATAGACTTAAACTTCTTAAGAAATATTCATTAATTTTCATGTTATTTTAGCACAGAAAACATTTTACAGTTTTCAATCCAATTTCAAAGATGGGGAGTGAGGTGTTTTACAAAAAGAAAGTTTGTCTGAAGCCACAGACTGATGAAAGGGTGATGATATAGCATAAGCCCAGATCTAGTTTGCTCTGTGCAATTTTGTATGAGTATTTCTTTTTAAAATGCACCATAAAACCTAATCAGAATCTTCTGACTTGTAATCATGTGCTGAAAGATGCTGTATTCTTTTTGCATAAAAGATTTTCTGCATTACAGCAGGGGGCTTCACACTGATGTGTCGGGAGGAGGGAGAAAATCCATTTCGTATACCGGCCTGTCAGCTGTCCTTTATGATTGGCCCATATACCATTAGATAATCACAAACAGTGACAAGAGCTGTTGCTCTGTAGAGATGCTCATGTTTGAATTGGTTTGCTGAGATGCAGCACTGTCCTGCATTACAAGAAAACACTACAAAGGACAGATGTGCTGTACCATGCAATATTTATCATTTAGATGTTGAATAGAGGTGTTTTAAATATGACTCTCTTTTTGTTACTATGCATTAGACAAAAAAGAAGCATCTAAATAAAAATATAAATGAGGATATATTTGTGCTGATTAATTCCTTCACTTTGACATAATTGTATCCTGAAAAATGTTGAAAACAAATATCTTGCCAATTTTCATTCCAAAAATTACATATCTATATATTTTCTATTGTGTATTTGTTACAAATTTGCCAGAGTAAATTCACATCCTCTGCACCTGGTAGACTTTGTATATAACCCTTAGAGGAAACTTTCCCTGCAGAGACAGAGAAGATATGTGCCCTTATATTAACCCATAGTAGATTACAAAAAAATAATCAGAACGAAATGGAAGATATACTCTTCATTATATATTTCCAGGCTTGAAATAGTATTTTTTCTTGCATACTAAAGCAAGTAGGGACCTTTTTAAATCATTGCTGGTCTCTTTATAACTCCTTGGGTAAGTGCATTGAGAATAAGTACATTTATCATTTTTGACTGTTGGTAAAGAATATGGCATTTTTTCAGATGATTCAGAGATACAATGTTTGAAGGGTTTCGAGATTGCTCGTCTGCTTTAGAGCCACAGTCACTTCTTAGATGATGAAAGGTAGAAAGCTTATCGTCTCCCTGATCACTGTCATTGCCAATGGAAACATTAATTTTAAAGAATTAAGGTGTAGGTGTAGGCTATATGAATTTTAATAATGGATTTCATCTTAAATTACATAAAACTTAATAGAATATTAAGTTTAATTTTAAGGTTAATTTTAAAGACACTGAATTTCTTGAGTCAACATGAATGCTATGGAGGGATTTCAGGATAAAAAATGAGTACAGAACAAAGCCCACTGTTGAGAATCACTAAGTACCAGCTATGATAATAACCTATTACAAGGTACCTGGTTATAGCATGGACTTGGTCACAAAGGTCAAATTGTGTTCGCTGTGTACATAGTGATGTGTCGTGCTTCCCGTTTCTCATAATTTGGAATGCATACAGTAAAGGGGTTCCGTGTGTCCTCTGGCTCTTGCATAATATGAGGATTCTGTAGAGTAAGGTCATTACAACAGTTATGAATGTATCAACAATGACTTATCTGGGAAACTGCAAAATGCTCATGGAAGGAAATTTTGTGCGTACATATTCATTTAGTCTGGATTTTACCCTCACTGCCAAGAGGAAATGGGGTGGCTTTCATACTAGATCTGTGGAGTAAATCTATTAAAGCAAATATTAGCCTTTTAGACAAACGTTTTCTCATTAGTCTTGTCTCTGTGAGGAGAATGAGGTTAAAAATGATTTGAAGTTTCTTGAGTCATTATGTTCCATGGCTTCTCTGAAATTAGAGTACCATATTTTCACTAACTGTGTTTGTATTTACATAATTTTATTAATTTTTATTGCAGTTCAAAGCATACAACCATTTTACCGATTGCCTTTTTGTAATTAGAATGCTGCATCCTCACTTTGTTTTGGCTTTCTGTGAGCACACCAGCACTTTTCATCAGCAAACACAGAACAGTATTTCCTGATGTAATTAGATAAGTGTATTTGGAGTTTAACATGGTTTTCATCTTTATTACAGGAGAATAAGAATCTTATGAGTCTTCTTTACCACAGAGCATTCTTTTGCTTTGAATGAAAACCTGTGACTTTGTCATTCTTCTGTGGCTTTGTGAGGTAGGCTGTAACCAGGATTAGCGGATATGGCAAACGATCTCAGTTGCTATAGTGCAGACAACAAGACTTATGGGACTGTGTGCAAGTTACAAAGTTAACAGAGATGACTGTTTAGCTCAACCAGGAAAGTTTCTGTTCTTGGGTCATCACATGTGGCTCAAATCTTTCTTTTATTCTCGAGTTTGGAATGTCGGAGGAGATAGGTGCTGACATAGGGCTAGAGAGTATAATATTAACAGACAAAACACTATTGAAGAGCATTGAAAAAATAGTCTATAATAACATTGGGTTGTTATATATCCCATCAGAATAGAAATTATTTATTTCCTGCAGTTTTCTGAGCTATAGAATAACATAAGTAGAATTCTGAAGCACTTAAGCCCTTTTCCCTTTTTCATGTGTAACACATTTTTTTTATTTTAAATTATGACTACATCATTTCTCCCATTCCCTTTCCTCCCTCCAACCACTTTCAAGGTTTCTACTTGCTCTCACTCAAATTCATGACCTCTTTGTTCTTAATTGTTGTGATTATATATATATCTCGTCATATATATATGATACACACATATGTCACTTACATATGTATCACATACACATACACACACATATATATCTCACAACAATACACAACGTATTACTAAATACGTAAGTGGAACCTGCTCAGATTGTAAAATATTACCTGCATGTATATGATCTCAGGGCTGACCATTAGGAGTTCTTCTCTGAGAAAGATCGTTTCTCCTGCTCTCAGCAGCCCCAGTTGCCTGTAGCTCTTTGTCTAGGATTGAGTCCTTCTGAGATTTCCCCCTTTCATGTTACTATCTCCATTGGCATTGGCATTGTTCAGGTATTGTTTACGCAGCCATGTTGATAAGGCACCTTAGGTGTAGCATCTCTGATATTTCTTGGAGACACCACCTTACAGCAAACTTCTTCCCCTTTTCTTCCTCCTTCTCCTCTTTCTTCTTTATTTGTTTTTTGAGACAGGGTTTCTCTGTGTTTTTCTGGATGTTCTGTAACTCACTGTGTAGATCAGGCTAACCCTGAACTCAGAGATCCACCTGTCTCTTCCTCTCAAGTGCTGGGATCATAGGCAACTTCTTGTTCCTCTGAATCTTACAGTCTTCCCTCATCCTCTCTTGCAATGATTCCCTCAAGTCTTGGGTACAAGAATTGTGTTGTAGATACACCAGTTGGTACTGGCCACCACACAATCTCTTTTTATCTGCATTTTGATTGGTTGAGATTTTCTCAAAAGATCTCCTTCTGTTGCAAAAACAAGACTCTGCAATGAGAGAGCTATACTTGCCTGTGGGTATGATTATAAGTAGAGTGCAGTCAGGAACTATGCTTGTTTACTAAAGTGGCAGTTATAGGTTGTCCTCCAAGATCCATGATTTCACTATCTCTAGGTTGACTAAGTTTCCCTTTTGTTGAGCAAGCTTTAAGTCTAGTTAGCAAGCTGTCAGTCATTGGCTAGGTGTATACACCACTACGGTATCCCAAGGTCATACTACCAGGTAAATAGCTGCTAAGGTTCACAGGCATCACCACTGAGTAGGGCTATTAGTTGCTTTGGTTCTTTGGAAGCTTTAATGAGGCCTTCTGATAACATGAAAATTATTCTTCAAGGAGGAGGTTTTCAAGTCAGATAGAGCCCATACCTCTGGGCTGTATGTCTGATGTGTATGAGACTTACTTTGTACTCCTGAAGGAAATCAAGGGAGCCAGCAATAGCCTATAATGTTTTGGGAGTCTTTTGAGCAACTGTGACCAACAACCTGAAAGGGGTGCTTCTCATGTTTGGTGTCGGGACTTCTTTTTAGATAGTCTAAGGCTCTTTGAGATAATATTAGCCCAGATAGGAAGATTTCACTTAAAGTATGTATGTATACAGACTTATGAAATGATTCCTTATGACTTTTAAGATATCATTATTGGTATTTTAATTTCCTCCTTCCATTTTCAATATTTGCTTCCCTTTCACTTCCTAATTAAGGTCCCCCAATTTTTCCCATTTCTCCCTTTAAATCACTTGCAGCTTGCTGTTCTCTTCTCTATTGTCACTCCCCCTACCATGATCCCAGTTTAATTTCCTGGTTTCAACAGTTACTTAAGGCTCTGTAATCACAGCTGAAGTGTTGTAGCTATTAGTTGTAGATGAAAGAGCATGTTCAATGTTTGTCTTTCTTGATCATGGGCTCCTTCACTCAATATGATCTTGACTAATTACATATACTTACTTGAAAATTTATTTTATATTTTAGAGATAAATAGTATTCCAGAGTGTATATGTACCACATTTCATTAACAAGTCCTTGGTTGTAGGATATTTAGGTTGTTTCCATTTTCTTGCTATTGTGAATAGAGCAGCAATAACCATGGTTGATCAAGTTATCTATGAAGTAGTATGTTGAGTCCTTTGGGAATGTGCTGAGGACTGGAATATTTGAATCATATGGCAGATTTATTTTTAGGTTTTCCACATTGATTTCCAGAATGGCTGCATTAGTCTGCAATTTCACTAATAAGTTTGTTGTCTGAGGTTTCTGAGCTGCCAGGTTCCTGCAGTAGTTAAGTCCCAAAGAAATCACACAGAGGTCTATATTAACTATAAACTGATTGGCCTAGTAGCTCAGACTTCTTATTAACTCTTATAACTTATATTAGCCCATTATTCTTGTCTATGTTAGCCACGTGGCTCAGTACCTTATTCAGCAAGGGAGTCACATCTTGCATCTTCTGTGGCTGGGTCACGACTGCAGACTGCAAAATCCTCTTCCCAGAAGTCTCCTGTTCCCATTGCTTCACCTCTACTTCCTGCCTAGTCATCCCACCTATACTTCCTGTCTGGCTACTGGCTAATCAGAATTTTATTAAACAAGTACAAGAAACAAATATTTATAGGGTAAAACCATTGTCCCACAGCAATCCCCCCTATTTTTTTTAAAGAACAAGGACTCTGAATCTAATATTCCTTGTTTAGCTTTTCTCCTGACCATTATTCATAACAACTTGTAACCAACATTCTAAGCAAAGGAAAATATCCATAGTCCATGTTTTGGGAATGTGGGAATAGTTTATCCAGGATACTTCCTGCTGATTGGGGGCTCTGATAATCTTATGGGAACCTAAAAAAATTTAGAATTATGATCAAATCATGACTGGAGTATCCTGTGAGGCTTCATCATCTCAGGCAGCAGTCTTAAATCTGTTCTGGATGTAGAACTCAGACATCTGGGCCATCTGTTCCTACTGGAGACTTTTCAGGTGGTCTTCCTTGATCAAACCTGATTTTTCTTAACTCAGAATGAATCCACAGCCTCTCATTTTCTGTGGAAACAAAAGCAAATCCTCTTCTCCAAAGTAACATACCTTTTCACTTCAATTTTGAAGTCAAGGTATTTTCAAAATGCCTATCTTGGATTAATTCAGCAGCATTTATAAACAAATATCTTTTAGTAGCTGTTGTTCCTTCCTCAGCATTCAAACAATTCAAAGAAAACATAATAACATACAATATCCAGATTTTCTGTGTGTTTTCCATCTTTACATGGCTTTATTTTAAACTCTATTTCTTTTTTTTAATTTTTGGCTTTTTGAGATGGGGTTTTTCTATCTATCTTTGTCTTAGAATTCACTCTGTAGACCAGGCTGTACTTGAACTCATAGAGATCTGCCTGCCTCTGCCTCCCAAGTGCTGGGATTAAAGGTGTGTGCCACCACACCTTGAACTCACAGAGGTCTGCCTTCCTTGGTCTCCCAAGTGTTGGGATTAAGGGTGTGTGCCACTACACCCAACTACTCTCTTTCTGCCTTTTTAATTTTAAGGACTTTAACCTTTCTTCTTTTCTCTTCCAAGCCTACATATATTTTTAAACACACTGTAAACTGTTTAGAGGCTTTTTCTTCTGAAACTATCTTTACTCTATCTCTTTTTATGACCACATGGGTCTTTAATTTACCAAGCAATATGGCTAGGATTAAAACCCATGGCTTTGATGGCTGGATCCAGTCAATTTCTTAGCTTTCTGAGATTCCAGCCTCATGACAGAGGTGCCAGCTGGAGCCATGTTTATTGCCACAACTCTATGGCGTTTCAAGGTCCCTGCCACCACCAAAAAGCATGTAGTCAGCTTTTCATCAACACCATTTAAGTGTTTCATGGCAGGACCTCTTAAAAGAGCTGCAAGGTTTTGTAGCTAAAGCTGAGTCAGGAGGCCTCTCTTAAATGAGAGCACTTGCCTCAAGCAAGCAGAGCCCACCCAAAAAAGTGCTGCTATGAATAAGCCACGCTTTACTGTATTCTTTTCTGTCTAGAATTACTTCCCAAACTCTCTCAGGCTTTACGTTGATGCACTTGTCCACGTGGGCACCATTTTGTTGTCTGAGGTTTCTGACCTGCCAAGTTCCTGCAGTTGTTAAGTCCCAAAGAAATCACACAGAGGTCTATATTAGCTATAAACTGATTGGCCTAGTAGCTCAGATTTCTTATTAACTCTTATAACTTATATTAGCCCATTATTCTTGTCTATGTTAGCCACGTGACTCAGTACCTTATTCAGCAAGGCAGTCACAACTTGCTTCTTCTGTGGCTGGGTCACGACTGCAGACTGCAGAATCCTCCTGTTCCCATTGCTCCACCTCCACTTTGTGCCTAGTCATCCCACCTATACTTCCTGTCTGGCTACTGGCCAATCAGCATTTATTAAACAAGTACAAGAAACAAATGTTTATAGGGTAAAACCATTGTCCCCCAGCAGAAGTTAGCAAATGTTTCCTTTCCCTCATATCCTCTCCAGCACTTGTTGGCTGTTTTGTTGATCATTGTCACTCTGGATGGAGTAAGTTAAAATCCCAAAATTGTTTTGATTTTCATTTCCTTAATTGCCAGGAATGATGAATAGTTTTTTGAGATATTTCTTAACCATTTTTATTTCTTAACTTGATAACATCCTGTTTATATCCCAAGCCACTTTTGAATGGGTCATTTTCTTTTGTGACTGTGTTTCGAATTCTTTATATATTCTGGATATCAGATGTATAGTTGGAAAAAATTCTCTCCCATCTTGTTGGCTTTTTCTTCACTCATTTTATTGTTTCTTTTGTTTGGCTGGAGTTTTCAGATTTATGGGGTCCCATTTGTCAATTGTTAGCCTCAATTCTTGGGCATATTGAGTCCTACTTAGGAATTACCTTTTTATACTTGCATCATATAGCATACTCCCCTTGTTTTCTTCTAGTAGTTTCAGTATTTCACACTTAAAATTTATGTTTTTGATCCTTTTAGAGTTAGTTTTTGTACAAAATGATAGGTATGGGTCTAATTTTATTCTCCCACATGTGTACACCATGTTACCCCCAACACCACTTGTTGAAAATGTTGTCCTTTCTCTGGTGTATATTTTTGGCATTTTTGTTAAATATTATGCATACTTATGCTTGGTTCTTCAATTTTGTTCCATTGACCTATGTATTGATATCTTCACATGTACTATATATACAGATGTAAAAGTGTGCACAGTCCCTTGGCTGCTGGATTAAGTTCCTCTTTCCAGCTCATGCACAGGACTGCTGATCTGTGAGTCTACCCCTAAATAAAGAAACCTTTATTATATTCCGTTCTGAGCCAGTATAGGACTATTTAACTACAATCAGCAACAGTTCTTTCTGGTACTCTTCTCTCTAGGATTTTTATCATGGAGGCATGCTGTATTTTATCAAAGACTTTTCTGCCTCTATTGAGATGATCATATGATTTTTGTATTGAGCTCAATTTACATGATTTATTACATTTTTGACTTGTGTATGTTGAACCATCATCCCTGCATCTCAGGGATAATGCCAACTTTGTTTGAGATGCAGGGATGTTACAACATATGAAACTCTATCAATGTAATCCACCATATAAATAAACTGAAAGAAAAGCCCATATGATTATCTCATTAGATGCTGAAAAAAACATCTGACAAACCTAACACCCCTTCATGATAAAGTTTTTGGAGAGATCAGGGATACAAGGAGTATATCTAAACATAATAAAAGCAATATACGGCAAGCCGACAGCCAACATCAAATTAAATGGAGAGAAACTCAGAGTGATCCTACTAAATTCAGGTCTGTCCACTCTCTCCATAGCTATTCAACATAGTACTTGAAGTTCTAGCTAGAGCAATAAGACAACAAGAGGAAATCAAGGGAATACAAATTGGAAAGGAAGAAGTCAAACTTTTGTTATTTGCAGTTGATATGATATTATATATGTGACTCCAAAAATTCTACCAGGGAAATCCAACAGTGGACAAACACATTCAGTAATGTAGCAAATTACAAGATCAACTAAAAAAAAATCAGTAGCTCTCTTATATACAAATGATAAAAAAGTTGAGAAAGAAATCAGAGAAACATCACCATTCATATAACCACAAATAACATAAAATATCTTGGGGTAACACTAACCAAACAGGTGAAAGACCTGTTAAACAATAACTTGAAAATGGTAAGGTTGAACTGGAGTCACACGGAGCCTTCATCCCTACATTCTTGTCTCTTTGGCACAGAGTTACTCTGTAGGCCAACGAAAGAGAAACATGGACACCAACCTTTTAATTAACAATCTGTCCAGCTTGCAAGATGTGCTGGGGTAGTGGTGGTACAGAGCTTGTGGGAGCCACCAAAGTTTGATTGAACTCGAATCCCCCTCAAGGAGAGGGAGTCCATGCCCAACACTGCTTGGAAGGCCATGAACTGGGACGGGATAGCCCAGAGACCTAGGGTAGAACTAAACATTGCTGGTTTTAAAAAAGTCAATTGATGGGGGAAGAGCCACTAGCCAATCACATCAAGTTGGGGTGTGGCTACTGGGGTCCCAGGTAGAAAATCGGGAGAACACAGGTATGTGCTCTCTCCATGCGGTGTCCACCAGAAGGATTGGATCACGACTTGGGTAGAGTGAGTTCCCTTTTCCTTTCATTAAAAATACCTGTTTCTATTGAGTTGGCTTGGTTATTGATTTGTGCCGACTTGATAATTCATCATCAGTCAATGAAATAATTCTTAAAACTTTTCTGTTATACTCATGGATCAGTGCCTTATCCAGTCATAATCAGAGAGGCCTCCTAGAGCTCCTGGAGAGATTACAGAGACCACAGTCACACATTATGCTGGGAGTCTACATTGGATGTCTCCGTCCATTCCCTTGGAGCTTGGAGAATCATGTGGAAAAGAAGGCAGATGCATTCTAGGCAATACAGGGGTCTCACTGAATTAAAGATCACTGAATCAACTAAGCAGGGTTCATATTGGTTCATGGAAACTGAAGCAGCGAACATAAGGCCTTGCATGGATCTGCACTAGGTCCTCTGTGTTGTGGGTGTTAGATTGGTGCTTTTGTGGGACTCCTAACTGTTGTAACAGGTGTGGGGGGCCCTTAGGACTCTTTTTCTCCTGCTACATTGCCTTGTCCAGATTCAGTGTAAGGGCTCTTGCCTTGCTTTACTGTAATTTGTTTTATCCTGTTTAGTTGTTTTCTCTTGGAGACCTACTCTTTTCTGGTGGAAGACAGAGTAGGAATGGTTATGGGAAGATGGGAGGTAGTGGTGAAAGGAAGTGGAGGCAGTGAAAACTGTGTTTAGGATGTATTGTATGATTAAACAATCTATTTTTAATTATATATATATGCACAAACACACACATATATAATTAATCTTTACTCTTAGGGTTATTGATTTAAAAAATAAAAAAGATGTAAAGACCAAATTTGTGGTCCAAAGTAGAGCAATTCTTTAGAAGAAAATCAGAAGCCTTGGGTTAAAGAGGGAACAGGGGGAAACCAAGGCATGCAAATACAGGTCCCTGAGACTGCTGGGAGTCTTTCATTTCTCAGTGGCACCAGAAGCGATGTGATGCTTCGCCAGGAGTGTATCATGCTTCCCTCCCTTCTTGATCATCCATAAAGCTCAATGTAGAATGTAACTTGCATGTTTTTGTTCTTTGTAATTAAAAAGAGCTAAACACAAAGAGTCTACCTGTGTAATTTGGATATTAAATGACAAGGCACTATATTATAACTTTGTAGAAATTAAGGACTCAAATGAAATTCTTACCAGTAACATTAATTATGTATGTTTGTTATCAATTGTCATCAATGAAAGAAGCAAAGATATTTTGGGCAACTATAAATTTTACAAATTAAAGATTATTGGGGTTTGTGTTTTTAAGTCCTCTAAATATCCAAGAACTTTATCACTTATTTAATTCACTAATAACTCCAGGATATGAAGTTGTGATATTTGAAATATCACGAGATCTCACAAAACAGCAGTTCAGATGTCAAAGAACTGGGCAGTTTGGAAGGTGAGTTCTCCTATGATTTACCATGTTGTGGGACTAATGTCCTTGATCACAATTAGAAGAATAAGTAGCTGTAAACTGTGTTAGTTTTGTGTTTTAGAGACACAAAATCTGGGTGCAATAATAGACAGGGAATTTTGGGATCTTGAGGTCTCCTATGGTCCTTTCTTAATTGAAGAGAGGAAGGAGGGAGAATATGAGCAAGGAAGTCAGGACCACGAGGGGTTGGTCCACCCACTGAGACAGTGTGCCTGAGCTAATGGGACCTCACCAAATCCAGCTGGACTGGGACTGAATGAGCATGGGCTCAAACTGGACCCTCCGAATGGGGCTGACAATTGGGGCAAACTGAGAAGCCAATGATAATGGCACTGGGATTTGTCTCTACTGCATGTACTGGCTTTTTGGGATTCTATTCTATTTGGATGCATACCTTCCTAAGCCTGGATAGAGGGGGGAGGGCCTTAGACTTCACACAGGGCAGGGTACCCTGCCCTCTCTTAGGACTGGAGGGAGAGGGAAGAGGGTGAGTGGGGGAGCGGGAGGGAAGTGGAAATTTTGATTGGTATTATTTATAAAGTAATAAAAAGAATCTGCTGGAAAAAATTAGAATACTGAGTTACAGTGAGATTACTCTAATGAAGCAAAGTGTATTCATCCTCAGCCCTTCAAAGAGCACTCTGGTAATGCAATTGTTTTCCTTCAACAATTCAACTCAAATCCATGATGACCTTGCTAATGATACATAAAACCTAAAACGTGAAATTATATTAATATATTCTAATGCAATTTGGTTGTATAAAATGCTGGTTAAATTGTTATGATGTTTTCATATTTCTCAGAAGCTTTAGTTTTTTTCAGACATCATGACCACCCTTTTCAAAGCACCCCTCTGACTTTACTCCAAATACATCAGTGATTTTTAAAAATAAATTCCTACACATTATTACTTTATAAAATATGATGTGATGTGGTGTTTGGTGATTGGAGATTATGAAAGGAAGAGCAATAGAGTTTACAATGTCCAAGTTATAGATGAGTCAGATTGCATTTAAAAACTACTGAATGCATTTTTAGAGACTCAGTTTTATAAGTGTGCTAAGTAATTTTACATTTAATAAACCTTTGTAGTTGCCCTCATTAAACGAACTTCTCATTGGAACTTAATCTCTAGTTAGAAGTGCTGAAACTAGCAAGCCCTCTGCCCTGAGCCTATAGGAAGCCACATCTACTTCAGTTGACCTGTAGTGGTCAGATAAGGGCTTTTGGGTGGAAACTAATGCTTCAGCACTGGGCCATGGTTCATTTTAAAATATCTTATTATCTGTCATGTAGAGGATGGGTCTTCATATATGGAAGCGAGCCAATGGCCTCTTGTGTTAGAGTAACTATTTTGGATTAATAAGCATGGGGCATCTCTAATCCTTTGAACTTCATACATGCCATTTTATTCTCTTATCTGGCTGCACATGGCTACTTATAACCAGAGGTTCCTGGAATTGCTTCTGTGGCAACCCGCCTGGCTAAGGTTTTCCGTAAAGACAGAGGTTTTCTCAAATTCGAATGGAATTTATAAAGCACAGATTACTGCCTGCCAGTAACTAAACTGAGCCTACAAATTATCGAAGGTGTGAGATTAGATCCAGCTGTGGTGGAAGGGGCGTCCTAGAGGGAATTCCTAGGGAGCCAACTCTGCTGAGGTACACACCTGAGCAGACTCCTCTGCAGGGAAGTTAGTCTGGCTTCTCCACACATCCACCTTTGGCGATGTTGCCAGCTCTTCAGAATCTCTTAAATGTGCTGGGGTAGAAAGTGGGTAAGGATAGCAGGGAAGGAAAATCGGAGGGAAGTAGCTGAAAAAAACAAACCACCATACAAATTATCGGGGCCTCTTGCTGTAAAAGCTAACAATTTCTTATGAATTCCTGGGTTTCTTCTGCAAGTGCCTGAGGGATTGAGCCACATGATAGACAAAGTAATTATTAAAAATGCAAAGATTCAATAGGTATGAAAAATTGAAAACTTGTCTTTATAAAAACGTTAAAAAATGTACATAAGTCAGGGAACCAGAGTCTCTTTGCTTCTAGCAGCTGCTTATTTGAGGCTGTCCAAGTTTTGTGATGCACAAGTCCTGTGCATGGAGGTGGCCACTGCATTGTTGCAGACAGTTGAGACCAGAGTAGGCTATTGAGGGGAGCTAACGGTTTTGGCACTGGGTTTGGGTGTTAAGTATCAACTAACATGTTTATGCCCGCCCTTCAGATGTCCACACACAAAGACCCCTTTCTCTCCCTCCTGGCAGAAATCCAGGCCAATCTTGGAATGCTTCATCCCTCGCCCTTCATTAAGGACCCTGTGTTAATCATGGGTCTTCATCACAGAAGCACCCTGGAAAGGAATGCTCAGTGACCCACAGCAAACACATTTCCGCTTCTATGCAAATTGCATGTATACTAACATGAGGTTCTGAGGCAGAACTAAGAAATAATCAACCACAGGTCTACGTGAAACTACCTAAAGATTTAATTAATTTCAGTGCTAGCTGATCCAACTAGAGAATACTGCCATCTCAACCCCCCCCAAAAAACAAAACACAAACAAAACAAGCAGACAAACAAAAAACTCTGTGTTAAATCTGATGCCTATGATACATATGCCTACAAATATAGATGAGGTTCTTCCTCATTATTTTTATGAATAATGTGGTTATTATATCTCATTCAGTAGCAGGTCTTGGCCCATTAAAGTGATGTTGGCCTGATCTAAAATAATATGTTCGAATTGGATTTTGATAAATGGGATGATAAGTAAATAATGAGGGAGAGCTGTGTGGTCTCTGTAGCTTTAAAGGGTGCTGTTGCTATGCTGATGTAACCAAACTATTTTACTTTCTTTTGTGTTCTTTTTGGCATTAAAATTCTCTTGATATTCTCTAGGTTTTGCTGAGAACAACGATTTTAATGAACTACAAGTTTATATATTTATTAAAATAAAATCACTATCAACGAAGAAGAGAATTTTTGGATAATTCTACTAGCAAGCAATTTCAGGAAGGGTATTTTTAAAATAATAAATTTTAAATAATTTCTTTGTAGTATTCCTGGTTGGTTTATTATTGGGCAAAGAATTGGAAAATAAAAGCATGGCCTCACATCCTAGGCATTAGGCTTTTACAAATTTCATATAAATGATGACTTATTTAGTTAATACTAAGACTTATTTGGGTCACATACACAATATTATTATTCTTCACCCATGCTCAATGATTTGTTTTGTATGATTAAAAATGAGTGTTGAGTACTTAAAAAAGCAGAATTTCTTTCCACACTTGCCAATAATTAACATATTTAGGTTGTCCGACTTTCAGTCTTGCCGTCAAGGTGTCAGTGAACGAAAAGAAGAGTAAAACGCAAGATACCGTGCTCTTCTCCTTAAACGTCCTTATTATTTCCCACTTACATTGCCAATTCAGTGTCTCCTTCAGGCTAGAACAGGCATGCATCATTCAGCACTCTTCAGGCTGCAATGGTGGTTCTAAAAATCCCCAGAGACAGAACCCGAGCTTCTGACAGGCAGGGACATCTGTCCTCTAAGCACTGCATGCCAGGCACATAGCTGGCACTCAATAAATAGTTTTTGAATGGTTGATTGGATAAAGACTTTGTGATTTATGCAAGTATGGGTGAAAACATTAGTCCCCTTTCTTCTCTGTTTTTGTAGAAACCGCAGCACCTGACAGGCCTCCAGCTTTGTGTGCTGGCCTGGATAATGGCCTGTGGCTTTCAGGAGACCCTTTGGGTGCTTTGCATCCTTGGTTCTTAGTCCTGAAGACCCATATGTACTGTTCAGAGTGTTCAAACTCAACCACGTTTCACATTCCTGTTGCCATCATGGAGCAAGAATAATTTCTGGAGGTACTAAGAGGACCCAGGAAGAGCAGACATATGCAGTTATTTTTGTGTACAACACTGTCCCGTTTAGCTCTTTTTATCCCACCCAAGAGGTAGTCCACTGATTCAAAGGCAACAAGCTTCCTATCTGATATTTGCCTCCACTGGTTAATTTTTACTGTATTCACTGTACTTTATAGCTTGCACTACACAGAACTACTGCAACTCTCATATTTCAACACTCTATTTGCTGACTACACCCCACAGTTTGTTATTTTGTCACTTGCTGTGTGTCTTTCATGGCCTTATATGGACCTCCAGTTCCTTGAACCAGAAACTTCTGATTTTCCTCCCACTTCCTTTACCCCCTCCATCTTATTGCCTAATTAGTACAAGTTTTGTGACCTTCTATTTTCAGTTGTCTCCTAGATGACAGGCTCCATATACATTCCCCCTTTTCCCATATACCTGTAGAACCCTAACCTTGGTTCAGTCTAATGCCATTCATCCCACTAGCATTATACCTGGCTGCTGTGACTTCCTGGGAAGATCATTTGTCAAACCAAAAATTTCATAGTCAGCCTCAGCAGCTTCCTTCCAAGGATTAGTTGCTGGGTGACGTTGGGTCACTCACCACCCTCTCGACCTTTAATTTGCTTATCTTTGAGATGGGATTTATCACATCCCTCTCAAGGTGTGGGCACTGTACTAATCTATAACTGGTAACTGGTTCAAAGTTACCACCTGAAACTGAAACTATTGAGATTTCATCTTACCCCAGTCAGAATGACCAAGGTGAATAAAAGCCTGACAAGGATGCAGGCAAAGAGGAGTACAAACTTGAACAGTGTAGCAGTCCCTCAGGAATCTGGAAATTGATCCACCTTAAGATCCAGCTTTAACACTGTTGAGTATATACCAAAAGAACTCTACATACTACTACAGATCTACTTGCTCATCCATAATCATTACTGCTTTATTCATAATGACCAGACATTGAAAGCAGCCTAGATCTACATCAATTGAAAAATGAATAACGAAAATGTAGTGCATTTATATAGTAAAATATTATTCAGCTGTTAAGAAAAAAAAATAAAATTTGCAGGGAAATGGATGAAGACAGAAAAACTTATCCTGTGTGAGGTAACTCAGATCCTAAAAGACAAGTATTTCATGTTTCCTCTTCTATGTGGATGATAGATTTAAGCTGTTAACATGTGTGCTACAATCCATATAGCCACAGAGTTTAGATACCTAGTAAAATACTAGAAGAAGGAAGAGGATTTCCCGGGGAAAGGGAAATAGAATATGAGATGATAAGACAAAGAGGAAATGAAGGGAGGAGGATTAAATAGGGAGGAAGATGGGAGAGAAGGATAAAGGAGCAAATATGGGGCGGGACAACTAACCCTAATGGCCATTTACAAACCTCATGGAAATCATCTACTGTAGAAGCTTTCTAAATATATATGGAATATAATGGAGTCACCAAATAATAGGGGAGACAAGGCCACAGCTAGACATCTTATGCTACCTAATAAAACCCCCAGTGCTAGGAGTAGTTACATCTTGTTGAGTCATTGGTCAAAGGGGTCCCATGGACCATCCTAAAATCTCCACAACCTGGTGGTAAGCAACTATTTTGAAGATAATACTTGCTTATATCATCAAACATGGAGAACTTGATCTCTGATTAACTAGGAGTCTCATCCATACTCTCTAGTGTTCATGGTAAGAGAAAGCACATCCGGCACTAGTGGAGGAGAAATGTGATAATATCACTTGTTACAAATCCTGTGATTTATAACAGTGACCTGGTGCAATATTGGCAAAATTGCTTTATGAGCAACCAGCCATTATTTGTTTGGATTTAGGCCCACTCTATGAGATGGAATTTACACCTAACACTACTAAAGTGGCCAAGAATCTAAGCCTATATAGGTCATGGGCCTAGAAGAAAACCTACTACTATTATCCTGCTAAAAGAACATAGCAATATAATGATTCCTAATGACATATTACACAAGGCACAAGTCAGTGCCTTTCTCACTCCACATCAGAGCAACTTCTTCTTGCCATAGATGGCAATTGTCACAGAGACCCACAAGTGAACAATGTGAAAAAAGTGAGAGACCTTGGAGAACTCTGTCCTAAATAGAATGTTTTCATTTACCCTCCTTAGCCCCCATATTTAGAGAAGAGGATGTGAACAATTGAAGAGCAAGCAGCAGTGGATGAGTCCAAGGAAACTGTGTTTTCCAGAACAACAGGACTGAAACACATATGACCTCACAGAGAACGTGGCAACACACATAAGGCCCATATAAATTTAAGACAGATGGGGCCCCAGCATAGAGGGAGATGTGCATACCCAGTACTATCTATAATCAAAAAGTTCTCTGAAGTTCATTTCTACTAACAAAGGGGAAATAAACCTCACTGAGCATACCAACCACACTTCAGGTCAGGCCCCATGCCCAGGAATAGTTGACTAACACAAAATGAACTCAATGGTATTTTGGGGTACATTTTGTTTGTTTGCTTTGTTTTGTTGCTGTTGTGTTTTTGTTTTGTTTTGTTTGGTCTGGCAAGTCTTTTGCTTGATTGTTTTTATTTTTTTTTTATTGGACTTGTGTTGTATTTTGTTTTTGTGTCTTGTTTTTTGAAAGAGAATGAGAAAAATTACATAAAGTTGTATGGGTGTGGAATTAGGGAAGATCTGGGAGGAGAGACAAGGTATTATATACTTTATTTCAGTTGTAAAAAATGTGCTTTTTAGGAAACTGAAGTGTCCAAAGTTAGCTGTAGTTTGAATTTTAATTGGTCTTAGTAATTATAGTCTGGAGTCAAATATGGGGTAAATGCTGAAAGATTAGAGAAGTAAAGGAGCCAGGTGCTAGAGAGACCTTTTAGCTATATGGTATCTATGTATTGCTTTTATTGGTTAATGAATAAAGAACTGGCTTACCCTGTAGCATGGGAAGAGGAAGATAGAATTAGAGAGATTCCATGGAGCTGCCATCAGAGTCAGACATGCCAAAACTTTGCCAATAGGCCACTGCCATGTGGTGATATACAGATTAATAGAAATGGGTTAAATTAATATGTAAGAGTTAGCCAATAAGAAGCTAGAGCTAATGGGCCAAGCAGTGATTTAATTAGTACAGTTTCTGCATGATTATTTCGGGTCTAAGCTAGCTGGGCATCTGGGAAGCAACAAGCAGCTCTCCTTACAACAAATTGGTGCCCAACATGGGGCAAACTAAATCCACGTAAAACCTGAGAGGACTTGAAAAGTAATTCTAGACACAAAAATACAGAGTTTAACCCAGCTTCTAGCTGTTTGCTGGCAGGATGCTGCAGTTCCTTTAAGAGAGCTTTTCCTGATTCAGCGATAACAGAAAAGCTGTGCTGTTTTGAAAAGCTGACTTTCTGGGCCATGCTGCCTGTGTAACCTCTGGCTCTTTCAGGAGACAGAGCATTTGGATGTGGTCTGTGATTAATGTGCTGCAGCTTGTTTGATGGCAATGTGGACCAGGTGTGTGTCTGAGAATGGGGCTGTATACCTGGAAATGTGGTGGTGTGTGTGGCTCTCAGAAGCAGCAATCAGCTCCACCATGTTGGAATGGGCACAGCAAGCAGACACTACCGTATATACCCTAGTAATGGTGTAGCTTAAGTTTTAAGGAGCGCCTAGCATTTTAAAAAGTGATCCTGGATAGTAAAGAATTACAGATATGCAGTAAAGACAAATCCAGATGGAAAAGAACTCTAAACAAGTCAGGTGTTGAATAAAGATACATAGGCTTGGAAGAGAGAAGAAAAAGTATAGAAAGTAATAAAATAAAATTAATGCTTTTTAAAAAAAGGGTAAAGAGTACAGAGTACAAACAGTCATAGATTAAAGGAGTAAAGATAATAAAGTAAATATTAAAAAGTAATTTCACGTAAAGATGAAATATGCACAAAGAGTCTGGATTATGTATATTATTGTGTGTTCTTTGAATTTTTTAACTGTGAAGGAGCTAAGTACAGAGAGACATTTCATTGTATGTACTGCTAAGTTAAATCAACATAAAGGTATCTTGATTCTAAAATTTGAGTCTAAAGATATGTTGCTTTGGAAAAGAAGTTCTTTTGTTTTCACAGAAGATGAGAACCTATGGATTGCTTCCAGACCAATATGGTTTGATAGAGCATGATCCCCTGAAAGGTTGCCAGGAACACCCTCAAAAAATTACTTCACCCAACTGCTGACTGAGATGAACCTAGCACACTAGATACATCATGAACAACCTGATTAACAATGCCCCCCAAACAGCAGGAACCAGTACAAACAGAACTGTGCCCATATTCTCAAATACTACTTGTAATTGTTTGTTTACATTTAAAGGGGTATATGCTATAGAGATGAATAATTTGCATTGTTGTATATCTTAGTTTATTAATATAAATTTAAGATCAATTTTGTTATATGTATATATATTTCTGATCTTAATGTATTGTGTTGTGTAGCTCATTTAAAAATGTAATGTATAATTTAGAAATATAAGTGAAAAGATAGTCATCTATAATAGTCAAGCTTGTAGTCATGCTAATTAGATTTTCTAGATGTATAGAGACATATTTTCTTAGATAGGTATTCTTCAAATCTTTCAGAGACCTTCAGAATATGGCATTTAAAATGCTTTTTAATAACTTAGGACTTTTCATGACAATGAGACACATCTGCTTCTGGCAGCATCAATTACTTTGAGAGGAATATAGACATTGCAGAGGCTCTTTAAGGAGTTTGCTAGCCATTTCACAAGAAACAAAAGAAACTACTCTTGCCTGAACTGCTTGGTGAACTGGACATGCAGAACCTACAGAGAAATGACTGCTGAACTTGTCTAAAGGTGAGATGATCCTTTGGGGTTCCTGCTTCATGAATGAGTCTGCCAGACATTCTACAGAACACAGAAAAAAATGACTGACAAACTGCCAATATAGGCAGAACTGTCTTTAAAATTTCCTGCTTCATGGAAACGTCTGCTGGATACTATGGGCCTGTGGGCTGAAGATGGATGACCCAACATACAGAAGAACTTTGGGTGACTGTTTAGGCAGCGAGATGTCTCTGTCATTTCTAGAGTTTTGGAAGTTGCTTACAATACACCTCCTGTTATTTAGGCAATATTATATCCTTCTGGAGTCTTTGATGGAGTTGAAGAATAGATAGTAATAATATAGTTTTCCTTAGTTATGATAAAATATAAAGTAGATATAAATATTGCAACTGTAATTCTTGCTTGATAACTGTTTTGTTATATGTAATTTTACAATGTTTAAAGCATTTCTTTTTGTTTAAACAGAAAAGGAGAAATGGTGTGGGAGGTCCTTCTGTCTATGTGTTGCTTTTATTGGTTAATGAATAAAAAAACATACTTGGCCTAGAGCATGGGAAGAGGAAGGCAGAATTAGATAGATGTCATGGAGCTGCTACCAGAGTCAGACATGCCAAAACTTTGCCGGTAAGCCACTGCCACATGGTGATATACAGATTAATAGAAATGGGTTAAATGGATATGTAAGAATTAGCCAATAAGAAGCTAGGGCTAATGGGCCAAGTGGTAATTTAATTAATATAGTTACTGTGTGATTATTTTGGATCTAAGCTAGCCGGATGGTCAGGAACAAACAAGCAGCCCTCCTTACAACAGCTCTACTGAATCCTCAGACAGAAGGGGCTAAGAATACTCAGGATGAATGCCCTGAACTCCCATCTCCTCCACCTTGCATTCCTCTCTCCACCCTTCCTGGCTCCACCCCATAGTGCTTTGATTTTGGCCTGTGACTCCCAAGTACTGGGATTAAAGTTGTGGAGCCTGGCCCTGTTTCTCTTTGAGACTGGATAAATCTAGTCTAGCTCAGCATGTCCTTGATCTCATAGAGGTCCATTTGCCTCTGCATCCTGAGTGCTGAAATTCAAGGTGTGTGCCATCACTGCCTGGCCTCTGTAGCTAACTGGTGGCTAGCTCCTCACTCTGATCTTCAGGCAAGCTTTATTTGTTAGATCATAAACAAAATATCCACCACAATTAGCTAATGTTATTTATTAAAATATGGTCTTGGAAGATAATAGAAATCTATCACCTATCATCTATCTTTAGCTGAAAATGAACATGTCTTCATACACTTTTGCCAAACATTTGTAAATATTAAATTGATGTGATGACCGAATTAGTTACATAAGTTAATAAACCAATTAATAGTATGATCACCGGTCAAGATTTTCTCTTTGAAGAATGTGGTTATATACCACGCTGTATATTGACTTCTACCATGTTTTTCTGTTATTATTATTTTTTTTGCCATGACTTCACCTAGCAGCCCAAGCAATAGATTTGACTAACAAGCCTACTGTATCTGTCTTTATCTTTATGCTAGTTTTTTAAAACCTGCCAATGTCAGGCTTAAATTTGCCTTAATTTTTTTTTTTTAGAAACTTAAGAGGATTCTTCATCTGCGTAGAGTGGCATGAGACTGAGATACTCACACATTTTTTAAAGAGTGAATGAGATTCCAACCACTTTTAATCATTATGAAGACAGAAACTTGCAAAGATTCAGTTACTTATCTAGAGACATGTGTCAATTAATGCTGAAGGCAACAATGAAGAACCAGTTTTACATGGATCTCTTGAATTCATAATAAAACATAGCTGCAATATATTTTTAGGGAAAAAAATCTCAGGTATGAGAACACACAATGAAGTGTTCTTTTAAAGACTGTAACCATGGATTCCAGTTACCCTCATCCAACTTTTCATAAGGCAAACACAAAGTATTTATAGGCAGATATGGACACATTTATACACAGATTATATGGACTATATAATAAAATGAAGTATTTAGAAAGATGCTAGACAACTGTTGCTAGCTCTCCTGGTTTGCATTGGGCCAGATCTTTGCTCAATTCTTATGTTCCTTCTTTCAGAAAACAAAGTTGAAAATCTTTCCTATCCATTCTTGATAGTCCAGGGTCTTAAATATTGTGTTTTGCTCTGTTAAATAAGCTTACTTCTTTTCTTTCTTAATTTACTTCACATCTACTATGATGACTTCTTTACACCAGATGACATTGCCTCCTGCATGCTTTCTGTATTGATTTTAGTAGTTCAGTGGATTTTTTTTTACTAGATCTTCCAATATATTCTTAGCTTTTATTCATCTTTAACTTTCTTGCTAATACTGTTAATCAAGTCTCCACTGCTGAGATACCTGCTCTCATGGGAAAGATATTGAGCATATCTAGGTTACATCATACTGGTTCTTTTCTATCTTATTTAAGCCTTCTGTAAATTGTCTGTGTTATTTCACATCCAATGAACTATTTGCCAAGTTAAAGCCTTTTATTTTTCTTCTGAGTCTATGTTCTTTGGCAATCAATCCTTTTCGAAAATTTGCCTGAAGGTTTGTGAAAGGGGAGATCCTGCCATTGTCATCCTCATCTTGTCTCATTTTAGTACATTGTAGTATACCTGGTACATAGCAATACTCATGAAAGTTTCCTCTCTTGAACATAAGTTGTGTAGATGACCCAAAAGTCTATGACAATAACGTCTGCTCTTTTTACTTCTAGTTCCAATAATATTATCACTTTCTGTATGTTTATAACAATAAAACAGGTGCTGACATGATATTAGCTATTCCGCTGGATGACTTGAATACACATTTAAAAATACTTAATATGGGAAACATTGATATCCACATAGTGTTTAAACTTAACTTTGCCAAAGATAACATCTTCTTACCCCTGCTTATGAGGTGTTCCCTTGCTCAGAAAACACCTGTCCTTTCATCCAACTATTCTTTCCCTGTGCTTTCCTTTCCCACATCCAATTAATTAATGTGTGCATACAGTCATTTCTACCTTCTGATCTACTGCAGGTCACCATGTTTTCTGTTAGTACAAGAACTTCCTGTTGTATGTCTCAACTTTCCTTCCAAACATCAAATTCCATTCTCCACACCAGACTGTGATACCACAGTGTGGACCACATTACGTTGCCTAAGTAGTTGCAACCTGCCATTATCAAAATATCGCCTACACAGTTGACTTGAAAGTAATGGCAGTGTGGCTGCACTGTGCTCTTAGTCATAGGCTTGAAAATATAAATTAGCTGAAAATACAAGCTAAGGGTCGATTCATGTATGAAGGGAACTGTGTCAGAATCCACAAGAAAAAATTAGGAAATGAAAATTCTATACTCTTCAGTTATTTTAAGTATTACCTGAAGTATCATAACCCTAAAATATTAGCTAATTTACCATAATTTATTTAATACTTTCTTAAGAAATATTAATTGCTGCAGAGATAGAGATAAGACTAGGGGATTGGACTGGCAAGCATGGGCTATGGATTCCTAAGGGATGCCTGCTAGAACCGGGAGCTGAGATAAAGCAATGAAGAGAGACGTGGGGGTTAAGAAGAGATCTGTAGAATCCACTGGAGATTGGGCATGGAAGAAAGGAGGCTACAGCAGGTGATATGTTGCTGAGCTGATGATAAACTTGGGGATTGTATTTGAAGGTTCATAAGGAGAGTACAAAATCTGTGAACTACTTGCTTCCCTGCTGAAGTGGCTTGTGTCTTCCCAAGGAGTCTCTTGACAACATAACAGCATACCTGAAAGCTCTAGTGCAAATATAAATAATGATACCCAAGAGGAGTAGAAAGCAACGGAATAATCTAATCAATAAAATAGAAACAAAAAAACTAAAAACAATAGAAAGACACAATGATACAAAGATCTGGTGCTTTGAGAAGAGCAATAAGATTGACAAATCAGTGTTTAAAGTAACAAAAAGAGAGAGAAGATTCAAATTAACAAAATCAGAAATTAAAAGGGGAATTTAACAACAGATACTGAGGAAATCCAGAGAATCATAAGGATACATGTAAAAAACCTGTATTTAACCAGAGGCCATACCAGCACTCAGATCCCTAGGTGAGTACCCAGCTCATAGGCCAGCAGTATTTCTCCAGAACCTTCCCTGCCTAACCCTAAGTACACTTCCTCTCCTTACTACTCTATCCTGACCCACATGTCCAGCAGTATCACCCTGTTCCACCAGAGGCTATATCAGCATGCAAAAATACCCAATTTGGGCAGAGATGCAACCACAGACTACACTGGCCGGAAGACCAGAGAGAAGAATCTAGGCAAGGGAACAGGAACTACAGATGCAATCTTCACCAACAGAATACAAGAGATGGATGAGAGAATCTAAGGTGTTGAAGATACGATAGAAGAAATAGATAACATTGGTAAAAAAAAATGTTAAATCTAAAATATTACTGACACAAAACATCCAGAAAATCTGAGACACTGTGAAAATACCAAACTTAAGAATAAAAAGAATAAAAGAAGAAGAACCATAGCTCAAAGGCCCAAAAAATATTCTCAACAAAATGGTAGAAGAATTTTTTCCAAACTTAAATAAGGAGAAGCCAATAAAGGTAAGAGAAGCCAAAAAGAATAACAAATAGGGTGGATCAGAAAAGAAAGTTCCCACAGCATATAATAACTAAAACACTAAGTACACAGAACAAAGAAAGAATATTAAAAGCTGCAAGGGCAAAAGGCCAAATAATGTATAAGTGCAGGCTTATTAAGATTACACACAACTTCTCAGAGGAGACTCTCAAGGCCAGAAGGTCTTGGGTATATGCCCTGAAGACTCTAATAGACCACAGATGCCAGCCCAGACTACTATAACAAATGAATCTTTCATTCACCATATACGAAGAATATTCCATGATAAAGTCAAATTCAAACAATATCTATGCACAAATATAGCCCTACAGAGGGTATTAGAAGGAAAACTCCAACCCAAGGAGGTAGACCTATGAAAACCCAGGAAACAAGTTATATTATACCAGCAAAATCAAAAGAAGGGAAACATATACACAAATCCCACCCCCACATGGCACTACACCACCACTAAGAAAACACTAAGAAAACAACAAAACAACAGAATAACATGAATTAACAATAGTTGTTAATTAATATCTCCCAATATTAATGGATTCAATTCCTGAATAAAAAGACACAGGTTAACAGAATGGAAGCAAAAACAGGATCCATCCTGCTATATACAAGGAACACACCTCAATATCAAAGATAGATATTACTTCTGAGCACAGGATTGGAAAAAGATTTTCCAAGCAAATGGACCTAAGAAGTGGGCTGGCATTTTTTAAAAAATATTAAAAAGAGGGCACCATGCCCTCTTTCAAGGAAGAAGGGGGAGGGAGGAGGGGTGGGGGGTAGTGGGAGGGGACCGGGAGAAGGGGAAGAAAGGAAAAAAAATTTATTTCTTTAATTATGTTCTTGAATGGAAAAAATAAAACAAAACAATGTATGGAAAAAATAAATAAATAAAATAAAAAAATATTAAAAAGAGACAGGGAAGGACACTTCATACACATTAAGGAAAAAAATCCATCAAGATGATTTTTCAGTTATTAACATCTATGCCCCAAATTCAAGGGCACTCACATTTATAAAGAAACATTACTAATGCCTAAATCACACAACAATCCTCACACATTAATAGTGGAAGACTTCAATACCCCATTCTTACCAACATATATGTCATCCAGATGAAAACTAAACAGAAAAATACTCAAGCTAATAGACATAATGAATCAAAGGCACCTAACATATCTATAGAACATTTCAACCAATCACATCCAATATCCAAATGTATAAAGAACCCAAGAAACTAGATATCACAAAACATATAACCAAACTTAAAATTGGGGCACAGATCTAGATAGAGAATTCTCAGTAGAGAAATCTCAAATAGCTGAGAAACACTTTAAGAAATGTTTAACATCATTAGTTTCCAGGAAACTGCAAATGAAAGCTGCTTGAGTTTCTATCTTACACCTGTCAGAATGTCTAAGATCAATAACACAAGTGACAGTTCAGGCTGGAGAGGATGTGAAGCAAGGGGAACATTCTTCCACTGCTGGTGGGAGAGCAAACTTATACAGCCACCTTGGAAATTTGTATATGGGTTCCTCAGAAAAATGAGTATCTACCTCAAGACCCAGTTTTAGCACTCTTGAGCATATACCCAAAGGATGCTTTATAATACCACACAGACACTTGTTCAATCATGTTCATTGCTGCTCTATTCATAATAGCCAGAAATTGGAAACAATCTAGATGTCCCTCAACAGAGGAATGAATAAAGAAAATGTGACAACATGAAATCTACAAGCAAATGGATGGAACTAGAAAAAAGTCATATTGAGCAAGGTTATCTCATATCCAGAAAGACAAATATGTATTCTCTTATATGTGGATATTATCTGTTAAGCCAATAATAATCTATAATCTCTTGGACCACACAGGGTATGTATAAAGTAAGGGATTAGAAGGAACAGATAGATCTCCTTAGGGAAAAATATAGAAAAGATAGATATAGGTAGAAGGCAGCTGGAATAGGAAGATGAAGTGGAGAGGAGGCTGGGAGGGAATTTTTAGGAGGGAATACATGGAGAGACTGCTAAAAGTAAGTTTTTGAGGGGTAGTATGGAAACAGAATACAGTAGTAACTTTCTAAGTTACATACATATATGAAGGATATCTAAATGAAATCACCAAAAAATGGGGGTTACAGAATCCCCACTGGCCATCTCTTGTCCCCAAAGCAGACTTTCAGTATTGGGACTATGTTGTTTTCAATTGAGTTTTTGGCTAAGGCAGTCCCACGGAAATCCACAAACATATCATATTGTTGATAAGACAACGGATCATTTCCTGCAAACTGACAGTGGGTTCCCATTGCTGAGGACAACTTCCATGCAACTCACTGAATATGGAGATGTCAGAGATGATGCCTATATAGAGCCATCCTTCCTATGTTCTAACATCTTTGGTATAGGAGAGCATTCACTATGCTACCCAAAGAGAAAGTAAACATTAAGTTAGCCATAAACCTTTTATCTACAATGGTGTATTGATGGAACCTATATACAACACTGATAGAGTGACCAAGAACCTGAGAGTAGGTAGCTCAGTGACCTAGGGTAAAACCAAATAGTATTGTCTGAAAAAAGGGATAGTGATAAAGTGCCACCTAATGGTATTTTGCTATACTCATAGATGCCTTGTTTAATCATCACCATGGATGCTTCCTCCTGCAGCAGATAGTAACACATACAGAAACTCAATGCCAGAAATCACTCAGTGAGTGAGAGACCTTGGAATATGCCTAAATGGGGTGTCTCCACAGAGGTCAGGGAACACAGCGTAAGAGGAGGCAGAAAGAGTGTAAGAGCCATAGGAATGGAGGACATCAAGAAACAAGGCCCTCTAAATTTACATTTGCAAAGCTCATATAAACTCACAGAGACTGAAGCAGGATACATAAGGCCTACACCTGTCTGCACCATATCCTCTATGCTTATATCATGGCTTCCAGCTTAGCGTTTTTATAGGATTCCCGAGTGTGTGAATGAATTGGCTTATGATTCCTATTTCTTCTTTTGGGATCTTTTTCTTCTGTTGGTTTTTCTTGTCCAACTTTGGTATAGTAGTTTTTACTTTATCTCAATATATTTTATTTCATTATATTTTAAATGAATGAATGAATGAGAACCTAGCCATTTGGGTAAAAGTTAACAACTGAAATAATATTTGTATCTGCTGGGAGCAGGAAAATCAATTTTCTCCAACACAGTGACATTGATTATCTCAAACACTCTAGGACACATCTCATGCTCAGGAGTAGCTGACCACATGTAATGGACTCCACTCTTTTTTTTTTTTAGCTTGTTTTTATCTTAGGAGGTGTTTAATTTTGTTTTCTTGGTTTTATTGTTTTCATTGGGGTTTTGTTTGGTTTTTGAGGAAGAATTTAAATTTATGTGGGTTGGGAAGGCTAGAGGATCTGGAAGGACTTGGGTGAGGAGAAGAATATGATAAAAATATATTTAAATTTAAAAAATGTTTGAAATAATAAAAAGAAAATAGTGCAATACTATACCCTCAAATAAATAATCCAGTTAGAAGCAGAAAATTTCACTGTGATTTCTTTTTTGTTGATTTTATTGAGCTATACATTTTTCCCTGCTCCCCTTCCTTCTTCTCCCCTCCTCTTCAACCCTCTCACATGGTCCCCAGGCTCCCAATTTACTCAGGAGATCTTGTCTTTTTCTACTTCCCATGTAGATTAGATCCATGTATGTCTCTCTTAGCATCCTCATTGTCGTCTAGGTTCTCTGGAATTGTAAATTGTAGGCTGGTGTTCCCTGCTTTAAGTCTAAAAGCTATTTATAAGTGAATATATATGATATTTGTCTTTCTGAGTATGGGTTACCTCACTAAATATTATGTTTTCTAGATCCATTCATTTGCCTGTGAATTTCAAGATGTCATTATTTTCTTCGTCTGAGTAGTACTCCATTGTGTAAATGTACCACATTTTCCTTATCCATTCTTTGGTTAAGGGGCATTTAGGTTTTTTCCAGGTTCTGGCTATGACAAACAATGCAGCTATGAACATATTTGAGCACATTTCCTTGTGGTATGATTGAGCATCCTTTGGGTATATATCCAAAAGTGGTATGGCTGTGTCTTGTGGAAGGTTGTTTCCTAATTTTCTGAGAAATCACCACACTGACATCCAAAGGGCCTGTACCAGTTTGCATTCCCACCAGCAATGCGGAAGTGTTCCCTTTACCCTATAGCCTCTCCAGCATAAGTTGTCATCAGTGTTTTTGAACTTGGCCATTCTTACAGGTGTAAAATGGAATCTCAGAGTTGTTTTGATTTGCATTTCTCTGATGGCTAAGGGTGTTGAGCATTTCTTTAAGCATCTTTCAGCCAATTTAGGTTCCTCTGTTGAGCATTCTCTGTTTAAGTCTGTACTCCATTTTTTTAATTGGATTATTTGTTCTTTTGATGATCAATTTCTTGAGTTCTTTGTATATTTTGGAGATCAGCCCTCTGTCCAATGTGGGTTTGGTGAAGATCTTTTCCTATTCAGTAGGCTGTCGTTTTGTCTTGTTGACTGTGTCCTTTGCTTTACAGAAGCTTCTCAGTTTCAGGAGATCCTATTTATGAATTGTTTCTCTCAGTGTCTGTGCTACTGGGATTATATTTAGGAAGTGGTCTCCTGTGCCAATGTATTCAAGTGTACTTCCCAGTTTCTCTTTTTTGAGGTTCAGTGTGGTCGGATTTATGTTGAGGTCTTTGATCCTTTTGGACTTGCATTTTGTTTATGGGGATAGATATGGATCTATTTTCATTCTTCTACATGTTCTCATCCAGTTATGCAGGTACCATTTGTTGAAGATGCTTTCTTTTGTCCAGGACCCCCATTTCATCAATGGGATCCTGTAAGCTACAACTCTCACTTTGCCCCTAAACCCTCCTGTCCCCCACGATCTCAGAGTAAGTCTGAAACACAGGCTGTAACTACACAGAGAAAACCAAGAGGTGAGTGACCACCCATCCAGCTGGCACCCCACTCTCTGGTCCCTCCACACAGGACAAAACCCTGCGTCCCTCCCCCACCTGACTCAGCTTCTCTAGTCAGCCAGCAGGCAAGCATCCTGCAGGTAGGCTGCTCCCACATCATCTCCCCATGGATCAGACCCTGTAAGCTACAAGTCACACTTCATTTCTAATTTGTATTCCTTGACATCCTTCTGTTCTATTTCTGTAACTAAGATTGGAAGTACTGCATTGAGTAGGTATGGAAAGACTGGACAACCTCATCTTGTTCCTGATTTTAGTGCAATTGCTTTGCATTTTTCTCTATCAAATTTCAGGTTGAATATAGGCTTGCTGTAAACTGCCTTTATTATGTTGAGGTATATTGCTTTTATCTTTATCTCTCCGGTACTCTTATCATAAAGGGGTGTTAGATTTTGTTAAAGGCCTTTTCTGCATCTATTTCAATGATTCCTTTGATGATCATGTAGTATTCTTCCCTATCTCTTTCTATTAGTTTTGATTTAGAGTCTGTTTTGTTAGATATTAATATGGCTACACAAGCTTGCTTCTTAGATTGATTTTCATGAAAACTCCTTTTCCGCATGTTTGCTGTGAGGTAATGTCTATCTTTGATGTTGATATGTGTTTCTAGTATGCAGCAGAAAGATGGATCCTGTTTTCTTATCTATTCTGTTAGTCTGTGTCTGTTACTCTTTTTTTAATTTTATTTTTTGAGAGAGGGTTTTCCTTTTTATATCTGGCTGTCTTGGAACAGGTCTGACCCTGACCCTGTTGAGATCTTTGATCTATTTGGACTTGAGTTTTGTGCATGGTAATAGGTATGCATCTATCTTCATTCTCCTACATGTTGATATCCAGTTATGCCAGCACCATTTGTTAAATATGCTTTCTTTTTCCATTTTATATTTTTGCTTCTTTGTCAAAAATCAGGTGTTTGTAGCTGTGTGGATTAATATCTGGGTCTTCAGTTTGGTTCCATTGGTCCTCCTGTCTGTTTTTATGCCAATACCAAGCTATTTTCAGCACTGTTGCTCTGTAGTAGAGTTTGAAGTTAGGGATTGTGATGCCTCCAAAAGTTCCTTTATTGTACAGGATTGCTTTGGCTATCCTGGGCTTTTTGCTTTTCTGTACAAAGTTGAGTACTGTTCCTTTGAGCTCTGTGAAGAATTTTGCTGGACATTGCATTGGATCTGTAGATTGCTTTTGGTTAGATTGCCATTTTTACTTTGTTTATTTACCTACCCAAGAGCATGGGACATATTTACATTTTCTGATGTTTTCTTCAATTTCTTTCTTCAAAGATTTAAAGTTCTTGAAATACAGGTCTTCCATTTGTTTGGTTAGAATCACTCTGTGATATTTTATGCTATTTGTAGCTATTGTGAAGGGTGATATTTCTCTAATTTCTTTCTCAGCTCATTTATCATCAATGTAAAGGAGGGATACTGATTTTGTATCTAATCTGTTAGCCTATGTCTCTTTATAGGTGAGTTGAATCCATTGATATTAACGGATATTATTGACCAGTGATTTCTATCTTCTGTTATTTTAGCTTTTGTTGTTAATGATGTTATTTTGTGTGTTTTCCCCTTCTTTGGGATTTGTTGCTGTGAGATCATCTATTGTTTGTGTTTTATTGGTTGTACCCAACTTCCTTGGGTTGGAGTTTTCCTTCTAGTACTTTGTGTAGGGCTAGGTTTGTGGCTAGGTATTGGTTACATCTGGTTCTGTCATAGAATATCTTGTTTTACCTTTCTATTGTGATTGAAAGTTTTGCTGGGTATAGTAGTCTGGGCTGATATCCATGGTCTCTTACTGTCTGCATAATACTTGACCAGGACCCTTTTGGGTTTCAGTGTATCTAGTAAGAAGTCAGGTGTAATGCTTTTTTTTAAAAATAGTTGTATATGTTATTTTATTTTTTTTATTTTTCCATTCAGAAATTGACACTTCTTCCTTTCTCCCATTCCCCTGCCGCTCCCCCACTAACCCTTCTCTTTCTCCCTCCATCCTTAAGAGAGGGCAGAGTACCCCACCTGTGCGAAGTACAAGGCCGTCCCTCATCCATCCCGGCCTAGGAAGGTGTGCACCCAGGTAAACTAGGGTCCCCAAAAGCCAATACATGCAGAAGAGACAGGTCCAGTGCCATTATCGATGGCTTCTCAGTCCATCCCCATTGGTAGCCACATTTAGAGAGTCGGGTTTGATCACATGCTCATTCAGTCCTGGTCCAGCTGGATTTGGTGAGCTCCCATTAGATCAGGCACACTGTCTCAGTGGGTGGACCAACCCCTTGTGGTACTGACTTCCTTGCTCATCTTCTCCCTCCTTGTGCTCTTCAGCTGGAACTTGGCACTCAGTCCATTGGCTGATGTGGATGTGGGTCTCTGTCTCTATCTCCATTCATTGGATAAAATTTCTATGGTGATAATCAAGATATTCATCAGTGTGACTATGGGACAAGGCCAGTTCAGGCACCTTCTCGTCTGCTGCCCCAGGACCTATCAGGGGACATCCCTGTGGACATCTGGGATCCTCTCTAGAGCCAAGTCTCTTGCCAACCTTAAAATGGATCCCTTAGTGTAGATATCTTCTTCCCTGCTTCAATATCTGCCCTTCCCCAATCTCTACCCTCCCACTCCCCCAAGCTCTCCCCAGTCCTTCCCTTCTCCCTTCTTCTTGCCCCTCTCCCCTTCCCCCACACACAGCCCCACACCTATGCCCACCCCATGCTCCCAACCTTTGCCCGGCTATCTTGTTTGCTTCCAATTTCCAGGAGGATCTATATGTTTTTCTTTGGGTTCACCTTGCTATTTGTCTTCTCTAGGCTTGTGAACTATAGGCTTAATGTCCTTTGTTTATGGCTAGAGTCCACTAATGAGTGAGTACATCCCATATTCATCTTTTTGAGTCTGGGTTATCTCACTAAGGATTGTGTTTTCTATTTCCATCCAATTGCATGCAATATTCAACATGTCATTTTTTTTCCCGCTGAGTAGTATTCTAATGTGTATATATTCCACACTTTCTTTTTTTATATTCTTTTATTTTTCTTCATTCAAAAAAATTTACATTTCCTCCCCTTCTCCCAGTCCCCTCCCGCTACCCCCATCCCTCCTCCCTCCTTAAAGGTGGGCATGGTACCCTGCCCTGTGGGAAGTTCAAGGCCCTCCCGCTTCCATCCTGGCATAGGAAGGTGTGCATCCAAATAGACATGGTTCCCAAAAAGATAATACATGCAGAAGAGATAGATCCTAGTGTCATTATTGATGGCTTTTCAGTCTGCCACCATTGGCACCCACATTCAGAGAGTCCGGTTTATTCATATTCTCATGCAGTCCCAATCCAGCTGGATTTGGTGAGCTCCCATTAGATCAGGCACACTGTCTCAGTTGGTGGACCAGCCCCTCATGGTCCTAACTTCCTTGCTCATCTTCTCCCTCCTTCTGCTCTTCGACTGGACCTTGGGAGCTCAGTCCATTGCTCTGATGTGAATGTGGGTCTCTGTCTCTATCTCCATCCATCGGATGAAATTTCTATGGTTGTGATCAAGATATTCATCAATGTGACTATGGGACAAGGCTAGTTCAGGTACCCTCTCCCCTGCTGCCCAAGTACCTAGCTGGGGACATCCCCGTGGACACCTGGGATCCCCTCTAGAGCCAAATATCTTGCCAATCTTAAAATGACTCCCTTAATGTAGATCTCTTATTTCCTTCTCCAATATCCACCTTTCCTCCATCTCCACCCGCCCACTCCCCCAAGCTCTCCCCTTTCCTTCCCTTCTCCCTTCTCCTACCCCTTCTCCCCCTACCACACTCCCCCTACTCCCACCCCTAACCCCACCCCCATGATTCCAACTTTTGCCTGGCGATCTTCTTTGCTTCCAGT